>MU225922.1:508683-524343 GCA_018584345.1 Thuja plicata
CCATGATCTCCTTACACACTATTCAAGATGCCGACACATCAACATTATTTGCAAGAAATACATTTTACAAAACAAATAATAAGAATAGGAATTATCCAAGGTTGAGACACCTTATTCCTAACAGTGTAGGGGTGTTTTCCACTTCTTTATCCTTTTGTCAAGATGTCCCTTCATCAATTTTCTCCTTTTGTGGAGCTATCAATCCAAAGATTTCCTTCCATATCCTTGTACTTTGTTGTACTATACTTTCAATATCATTTTTCAAAACAACATATCCTCTGAGTTTAGGTTGAAATTTATGCTTGTATTCCTCAATGAATTTAGCTCTTTGTTTCTTAGTTAGATCAGGGATAACCTTAGCTAATGTACCTTCTCTAATCTGTCTCTTAGTAGTAGGTGCAAATTCCATTTGCTAGACAGAAACTCATATAATTCACTCGGCACATTGTTTCCTATCTGTACAGAAGTTAACTTGAAATTGTTCATCATATCTAGTAGAGCTTCTTGAACTTTATGCTTATCCTCTACCTTCAATTTCTCATACTTGATAAACTTAAAGCCAGATAACCCTGCAGAATTTCTCAAATTCTCACATACCTCATTAATATCAGTGGGTCTTTTGAATGATGTTGTTGGTATGTTTCTAGGTTCATCAGTTTCAATCTTTTCTTCATCATTTTCTGGATACAAATGCAGTTTCCTTCTTGGTCTCTTTACTTGTAGGCTCGACACAGCCTTTGTTAAAAATTTTGTCCTTGATCCAAAACTACTCTCTCCAACCTTCTTTGCATAAACTTTTGTTTTCTCTACTGGAGATGTGGCAACAGATGCCCTTGTCCTTGGATGATTGGCAATGGGAGGGGTAACTTTAGGTTTCGCTTGGCTTGAATTAGTTACCTTGGCTACTACTGGTTTCTTTCCTTTTTCTTTAACAAAGATCTCTTCCTCAGATTCACTTATTCTTTCTTCTTCTTCTTCAGATATATCTTCTCCTTGTCTGGTAGATATGCCTAGAGGTGCATCCTCTAGCTCCTCATCACTCGGCAATCCAACCATTTTGTTTAGATTCTTCACAATATTTTTCCTCTTTCTCTCCATGGTTCATGCCTTAAGATTCATAGATATCTTTGCCTTAGCTTCATCATAATTTCCAAATATCTTTGCTTTTGTATCAATCTCCTCTGCTAGGAGTGCTGTGATAGCTGCTGATGTTTCATCAATGTTAACTTCATAGGGAAATGGCTCCAGCCATGATACCCTAGGTGTCACAGCCTGAATGTAAGTGTAATATGTATTGACTAGAAAACATATCTCTTCATAGTGCTTTTCCACAAGTGAACTAGGAATTCTAGATTTCAACCTCATTCTCTTTTTGAATTCCACAGAGTAATTTCCTATAATACTATTGAAATTATTGCCTAATTGCTGAATACATTCACTAATCTACACAGTAATAGGTCTATCCTTCTTCCAAAAAATATTTCCCAGTGTAGGAAATGACTTCTGTACATAGAATAATATGCAAAATTGTAAAGAGCCAAACTTACATGATGAGCTCTTAGCTTTTCTGATCGATAGTAGGTTCTTGACTAGTTGTGTCAATTGCATCTCGGTAAGGTCATAGGTGTGATTCTTCTTTACTATCTTCCATGCTTGGTGCACAACTATGCAGGGAACACTATCCAGTCATCTCGATTGATAGAACTTATGTGCAATCACTCTCACTCCAAATTCAAGTTCTAAATCTTCAATTGTAGAGATAGTCATACCTTTGTTATTCTAGATAGCTCTAGTGTTAGCTACTATTTCTTCTTTACTTTGATCTCTCATTGTTCATTTTCTGCTGATAACAGGATATCCAGTTACTCGATGAATAATATCTTTAGTGATCCTAACTAGTCCATTTTCCAGCCACATATGCATATTATGAACTAGGCTTAGAACAACCCTGATCCATTCATCCTTGAAGTCTGGCAGAAAATCTAGGGCACGAGTTAACCCTTTGTCGGAAAAATGCTTGAATTCATCTTTCAAAACTCCATTTTTGCACAACTTATTGTAGGATTTACTCAATTCACTATCACCTACTTCACCAATCTTAACCATGTAACAAGATCTAACATCATGGATCATAAGTACTTTTGGTGGAATAGATGAGAGGGCTCTATTCAGATCACCTAAAATTGTACTTTTGGGAATGGCTTGAAAGTTAGGAGGTGCACATGCATCACTTCTTACTAGCTTAATTTACTTTAGCTCCTCCTCCATACCTTTGACTGGTGTGGAAGAACTTGTAGCCATAATCTTTGAAATTAGGGTTCAAAAATGAAGAATAGGGTACCTCAACAAGTAACACTTCACACTGTTCACCTTAGGGTTGCCGACGGAATGCTGGTGAGATTTTTGAAACAAACTTTGCTAAGATCAATTTTGCAACTTCTTCGATCGCTCTATGAATACTAAAAATCACAAGGTAAAATGAAGAATAAATTGTTTGTCCTTATATAGACTCAAAAGGTCAAGGTAGGTAAGCAATAAATGTTCTACCCATTAGGTTAGTGCAAACCAGCTATCATTGGATGACTAACACAACTTGCATACCACTCGGCTTACCATACTCAACCATCACAAAACTTACTTGACCAACCAACTCAGGACCTATAGTGCAGTTAACTCTTCTTGGCATTTTTCACAAACATGTCCTGGTGCATCTCAACATATGCAAATATGGACTTTGGCATATTTATATATTAGGAACTGATGTAAGATTTTAAAATTGAAATAGAGTTCCTTACATACCTCTCTTACTTAGCTAGAGATGATGTGATCACCTGATCCATTGGATTGGGTGACCTCAGCTTCAGTAGTTTCACTACTACTCGGCTCTGTTTTCCTTACCCATGTCTTTTTCATCTTTGCTCTTATTTCCTCAATAGTAGGAGTAGGTACTCTTTTCCTACACTCTCTCTTAGTGTGACCAATCTTCAAACAACTAAAGCAGATTAGGATTCCATTCATCCAACTCTTATATTTTCCTCTGAAATGAGTCTTTAAGCAATCTTCAAGTGCATGTCCATATTCTTCACAGTAATGACAACTCTACCTTGTGTTATAATCCCAATTGTAAGTGTTACCTTTCCTAGGTTCTTTTGTTTGTCTTTGATGTCCATTTCTATTTAGCATTGGATCTACAGTCTTGTTCTTTATGACCATGTTTCTGACACTTGTAACAATAACCATTGAATCTTGGTTTGGGAGGTGCATCACTTGCTTCAGCCCAACATTCATGTGCTTTATGTCCAAATTAGTTGCAATTAAAATAGTAACCATTGAACTTAGGTTTAGGATTGGACTTAGCTTTCTTGCTTTGGCAAATGTTTGCTATATGACCTGGTTTTCCATAGCAGTGGAAAATAGGTTTGTTGTTCTTTGTCTTTGCATTCCTCCTTTCACCATTCTTAGATGATTCTCCTTTCTTAGTAGATGTCTTTGGTTTAGTGTGACCTAATCTAGAAGAATCTTTTGGTCTCCTTGATGCTTCCATCAGATTATCAAAATGAGTCAAAGCTTCATTAGGTTTATTCAACCTTTCATTCAGTTCCTTCTCATATCTCAAATCATCTTTCAATTGATTGTTCTCAGATCTCAGATTCATCATTTCCATATCTTTCCTACTAATCTCCTAATTTGCAACTAGCAGTTGATTTTCCATGTCAACCTGATTGATTGTCATCATTTGCACATCATGTGTCCTTTCATCAAGTCTAAAAGTTATCACTCTTTTATCTTCTTCTGCCATAGCTTTCTCATCTTCAACTTTCTTCTTTTGTTCCACTACTTCACATAGTCTTACTGTCTGCATTTCTTGTTTCAAGTTTCCAACTTCTTCACATAGTACATTAATCTTTTCCAGTAGATCTACAATTGCTGCATCACTCTTAGTAGAATCTCCATTCTGAAATAGATTTTCAGTGTCATCTTCCTGATAATGAGTATCATTCATTTGTTTGGCCAATTATTTCCTAGCTTTCAATGATTTCTTCAATTCCTATCTTGCTATCTCAAGCTGATGTAATGCTAGCTGAATCTCGATCTTCTGATTCTCAATGAATTTACCTAACTTGTAAACCTCCATCTCAAGATCTATACTCAGAAGATGATTAAAAGCTTTTGTAGGAGAACTGAGCTCTGATACCAATTATTGGAAGTACAATAATGGGAAAGCAAGATACTAAGAGGGGGGGGGGGGGGGGGGTGAATCAGATCTTAAAACTCAATCACTTAAAACAAATTGATCCACATTCATACATATATGAATTTAACCTAACATCAGATGGCATCAACAACATGAAATGTATAACCCATAACATAGAATTTTGGTAACCCAGAAACCCAAATAGGTAAAAATGGGGTGGGGATGACACCCAAAAAATCTTCACTATTGCAGCAATAAAGTGTGCCTATTAGGGCTACAAGAGTTCAATTAAAAAATGCAATCTACCTGGTTAAAGGTCTGTTCGGTTAAGAATTAAAGATCATTACAATCTACCTTGTGAAAGGATTTCAACTTATAGTAAAGTAAGCACTCAGCTAAGAGATTTAAAGTAGGTCTTCTAGAACCACTCTGTTAAGAGATTTCACCTGATACACCTGTTAGAATGTTTCAAGTAGTGATCCTTCATTATGCACTCACATGCTGATGATAGATCTGCTCTTTCCAATACCTTCTGTGATCTCACAATCTGATATGTCTTTACTTTGCTCTTCACTGCTCTGTCATTCTGCTTGATTTAGGATTCTTCTCAAAATAACTCACTGTTCATCTTTCATGAACAAAAAAACCCTTCTCTCTATGTGTCTTTCTCTATCTCTAATACTAGGGTTAGAAGAAATCTTATATGTCTTTACAGATCTGTTGGCGAGATCTAGATCAACGATCAAGATCTAATATTTAGCCTCCAATGCATTCTAATTTCTTGATTTGCTCCATGTCATGCATAGTATAAAACAATTAAATGCATAAATAACTCAGTATATAAATATTAAATGCGTACATATGTCAGCCCAAATCTCATACAAGTCGGCTTAAACATTTCACCTCAAAGTTTGAATCAATCCTGACATGTATACAAAAACTATTTTGCTCGGCACTTAACATCTTTGTCGCTTGACACTTAAGTATTCTACTCGGCTTGGCATGATGTAACTCGACAACCTATATTCCTACTCAGAAATGTTGCTCGGCCTTGAATTGTTTTAGCTCAGCCACAGTGATAACCAACTAAAACTGCCTAAGTAAATGACTAAGTGTAGGTCACTAATCATCAACAAAACGTTATGGATTAACATATGGTTGATGGGGTAAAAATTATTTTTTTATTATCTAAACTGGGAACTTACAATGGTTCTCTATTTGTTATCTAGCACTGATAACCTAATGAGGAAATTTGTGCTCTTCTGATACACTAATTACTAGTTTAGAGTCTATGCCCAATGATTTGGATTTCATTTGGAAACTAGAAAGACATATTTGAAGGGTTTATATGTGGAGTTTTTAGGGGGCAGTGGGTGATGACAGGAGGAGTTAATAAAATATATTTATCCCATTTATTAGACCGACTGACTACAAATTTGTATCTAACTTGTGCTTTGTCAATAGTTTGAAACCCAAATAGTTACAAATTTGAAGAACATGCACAAGGAAAAGAGTTGCAAATCAGGTACTATCATGAAATGTGTTGTTCAAGATGTTACATACAACAATATCTTATAGTTTCCTAAATTGGGAGTTTGGATTTGTTAATTTTTTTCACAAAGATATGTATAGAAAGCAGTGGGAAGATGAGTGTCAATCAAGAAGTTTGTTGATGTCTCAGCTTCATGTTGACACTGTAGATGATAGTAGAATTGGAGTCTCTAAAGTTATCTCAAGATGAGAGGTGTCAATCATGTTAAGCCACTCCAGGTTATTTGTTAAAAGTTGTTAAAAAAATACCCACAAGTATTTTTTATGCATATTTTGTAATCATCACATTCCATGAAATGTCATCTTTTCTAGGACATTATGTCAAATGGTGATATTGCTATCAAGATTCAACTGTGTAGTTTTTTGAGTCAAAATCATTGAAAAATGTTTCATGAGTAGTGGTTCACGTGAAATGATCTCTCTTGAGAATGAATGGAACACTTATCACTCATTTCATTTAGGTGACACTCACAGAGGTGAAGCACCGAGACTTTGCGGGAGGTCACCCATCCTAGTACTATTCCAACCTGAGTGCACTTAACTACAAAGTTTCCTCCATAGTTAAACCCAATCTACTTTAAAAACTATTTGAAAAACATTCAAGAAGTGTTGTGCCTTATTAACCATTCATTAGAAATCCCCTTAAGCTCATCAATTGATAAGTAGGAGATATTTTCCAAAACAACTCAAACTGTGATATTGCTATCAGGATTCAACTGCGTAGTTTTTTTGAGTCAAATTCATTGACCCATGTTTCATGGATAGTGGTTCACATGAACCCATCTCTCTTGAGGATTAATGGAACACTTAGCACTCATTGCATTTAGGTGATGCTCACAGAGGTGAAGCACCAAGACTTCCTGGGAGGTCACCCATCCTAGTACTACTCTAGCTCAAGCACGCTTAACTGTGAATTTTCCTCCATGGTTAAACCCACTCTTCTTGCAAACCCATTTTAAAAACCTTCAACAAGTGTTGTGCCTTATGAACCATTCATTAGAAATCCCCTTAATCTCATTAATTGATAAGTAGGATATATTTTCCATAGTAGGTCAAATTGTGATATTGCTATCAAGATTCAACCGTGTAGTTTTTTGAGTCAAACTTATTGAACCATGTTTCATGGGTAGTGGTTCACATGAACCCATATCTCTTGAGAATGAATGGAACACATAGCATTCATTGCATCTAGGTGCTTCTCACAGAGGTGAAGCACTGGGACTTCTCGGGAGGTCACCCATCCCAGTACTAGTCCAGCACAAGTGTGCTTAACTACATAGTTTCTTCTATGGTTAAACCCACTTTGCTTGCAACCCCTTTTGCATATCCTTCAGCAAGTGTTGTGCCTTATGAAACATTCATTATAAATCCTTTTAAACTCATTAATTGATAAGTAGGAGATATTTTCCACAACAAGTAAAATTGTGATATTGCTATGAGGATTCAACTGTATAGTTTTTTGAGGTAAACTCATTGACCCATGTTTCATGAGCAGTGGTTCACATGAACCCATCTCTATTGATAATGAATGGAACACTTAGCACTCATTTCATCTAGGTGATTCTTACAAAGGTAAAGCATTGAAACTTCTCAGGAGGTCACCCATCCCAGTACTACTTCAACTTGAGTGGGATTGGTTTAACCTTCAACAAGTACTGGGATGTGTGACCTCTCCGGAAGTCCCAGTGCTTCACCTCTATGAGCATCACCTAGATGCAATAAGTTCTAAGTGTTCCATTAATTATCAAGAGAGATGGGTTCATGTGAACCACTAATCATGAGACATGGGTCACCGAGTTTGACTCAAAAAATTGCACAATTGAATCCTGATAACAATATCACAATTTTACTTTCTATGGAAAATATATCCTACTTACCAATTGATGAGATTAAGGGGAATTCTAATGAATGGTTCATAGGAAAAATAATTTTTGAAGTTTTTGCAAATAGGTTTGCAAGCAGAGTGGGTTTAACCATGGAGGAAACTTTGTAGTTAAGCATGCTTAAGCTAGAGTAGTACTGGGATAGGTGACCTCCTGGGAAGTCCTGATGCTTCACCTCTTTGACCATCACCTATATTAAATGAGTGTTAAGTGTTCCATTCATTCTCAAGAGAGATGGTTCATGTGAACCACTACTCATAAAACATGGGTCGATGAGTTTGACTAAAAAAGATACATAGTTGAATCTTGATAGCAATATCACAATTTGACTTGCTATGAAAATATCTCCTACTTATCAATTGATGAGCTTAAGGGTATTCCTAATGAATGGTTCAAGGCACAAAAATTGATGAATCTTTTGAAAATGGGTTTGTAAGCAGAGTGGGTTTAGACATGGAGGAAATTTTGTAGTTAAGCGCGCTTGAGCTAGAGTAGTAGTGGGATGGACGACCTCTTGAGAAGTCTCGGTGCTTCAACTCTGTGAGCATCACCTAGATTCAATGAGTTATAAGTTTTCCTTTCATTCACAAGAGAGATTGGTTCATGTGAATCACTACTCATGAAACATGGGTCAACGAGTTTGACTAAAAAACTACATAGTTGAATCCTAATAGCAATATCACAATTTGACTTACTATGGAAAATATCTCCTACTTATCAATTTAAGAACTTAAGAAGATTTCTAATGAATGGATTCTTTAGGCACAACACTTGCTGAAGGTTTTTCAAATGAGGTTACAAGCACAATGGGTTTAACCATGGAGTAAACTCTATAGCTAAGCACACTCGAGCTAGAGTAGTATTGGGACGGGTAATCTCCCAGGAAGTCCCGATGCTTCACCTTTGTGATAATCACCTAGATAAAATGAGTCTTAAGTGTTCCATTCATTCTCAAGAGAGATGGGTTCATGTGAAACACTACTCATGAAAAATGGGTTAATGAGTTTGACTAAAAAACTACACGATTGAATCCTGATAACAATATCACAATTTCGCTTACTATGGAAAATATCTCCTAATTATCAATTGATGATCTTAAGGGGATTTATAGTGAATAGTTCATAAGGCACAACATTTTCTAAAGCTTTTGAAAATGGGGTTTCAAGCAAAGTGCGTTTAACCATAGAGGAAACTTTATAGTTAAGCACGCTCAAGCTGGAGTAGTAGTGGGATGGGTGACCTCCCGGGAAGTCTCGATGCTTAACCTTTGTGAGAATCACCTAGATGAAATGAGTGCTAAGTATTCCATTCATTCTCAAGAGAGATGGGTTCATGTGAACCACTACTCATGAAATATGGGTCAATGATTTTGACTCAAAAAACTACACAGTTGAATCCTGATAGTAATATCAAAATTTGACTCATTGTGGAAATTATCTCCTACTTATGAATTGATGAGCTTAAGGGGATTTATAATGAATGATTCATAAGGCACAGCACTTGCTGAAGGTTTTGAAAATTGGGTTGTAATCACAATGGGTTTAACCATGGAGGAAAATTAGTAGTTAAGTGCGCTCGAGCTGGAATAGTACTGGGATGGGTGACCTCTCGGGAAGTCTTGGTGCTTCACCTCTATGAGTGTCACCTAGATGAAATGAGTGCTAAGTATTCCATTCATTATCAAGAGAGATGGGTTCATGTGAACCACTACTCATGAAACATGGGTCAATGAGTTTGACTCAAAAAACTACACAGTTGAATCCTAATAGAAATATCACCATTGACTTGTTGTGGAAAATATCTCCTACTTATAATTTATGTCTAATAGTTCACGTGCCTTGTTATACTTATCTATTTTTCATAAATGAATTCTAGGGAAGTTGCAATGACTACACATGGAAAATATGACTAGGTTGAGCCCATGCACTACAAGGCATCTAGAATGGAATTACATCTTATATTCTTTAATATTTGGTAAATTAAGAGTGTATATGTTTAAGTGTATATATCTATTCATAATTGTCTATTTGAGTTTCCTTCTAGTGTTAGTGTGTAGGAATATAAAAATAATCACATAATTGAAAATGAACAATATAATATCCAATGCAATTAAAATATCAAACAAAAATTATTACATTGTATTCATGATGTGCTTTTTTTCCACAATACAATCCTACATATATAGATTCTGAAATATAATGGAAAAGTCCAATCAACTTATAAACTAATAAATAACTCTATTAAGCAATGCTTATTATCCTTCATTCTCCCCCATAATAAATATTAGGAAAAACGGTCACTATTTTATCCTTACTCCCTCGTAATGAGAAATTTTAAGAAAGTCTCAAAATATAGGTGTTGTAGCACTATCTTGACGTAGGGTCTCTCCTTGGCCATTTATACTTTGTTAATTAAAATCAAACTATCTTATTCTACATTGATTTGCATAATGACCATATCTATTACATAAGTGACATTTAACTTGACATTTTACAATACCTATGGCTTTGAGATTTATTTTGATTTGGAAATTGATTACTACCTCTATCACTTGAATTTATTAGGTTGGTTCTTCCAGCTTTCTACATATTTATTCCTCTAACACTAAAGTTAAATCCCCCTCTACCTCTACCATGAATAATTGAGATTTGTGACTTAAAAGTATAAGAAATAACAAGATCTGAGAGATAAAAATAGAGCTCATGAATACAATGAGAAATTTTTACCATTCATTCAATGGAGGAGTCAAGTACATATAGGCCTAGAATGAAACCAAGTCCAACCACGAAAGGAGGGATGAACTGGAGTGGTGGAAAAACCACCCAAAAAACTAGGATGATGTGTCAAAATAAAATCGACACATCTCTAATAGACTCCTAAAAGATGATGACTTGTGTAGACAAGTGTAAAATGAATATGGATGACTACGAAGGCTTAAAAATCCTAAGTGTACAAATTAAATTAAACCCCCCCTTAAGCGTAACTTAGGAGGACAAGATAACAAATGAGTCTCGACTACTATCCTGAAGAGGTACCCATGTACAATGAAATATCTCATAAAGTGGAGAAAGATAGAAAACCCAGTGGAAAAAACAACCCTCCAAAAAGAGATAAGAAGTGAAGAATCCTATAAGCCCCCCCAAAAGATAATAATGATACTAATGTAGACCACACACCAAGAAGAGAATGTGATCCTTCCTAAAAATCTGACTAAATATGACTCCCATATGCAGAATCATCTGAAGTATGAGGTCTAGAATCAGGATATGAATGAGACCCCATATGGTGTGTAGTACCAAAATTTGTAATCACTTGAGAAAATAAGACCCTTCCTTTCAATTTCTCTTTGTCCTTAGTAATATCCTGATTTAAGAGGATGCTTTGACAGAATCAGTTACCTCAATATTATTCTTTTTGAGTAGAAACTGAGGTGCTCAATCTATTTTTTCATACATTAATGTTCTTCATGACCAATTTTGTTACAAAAGGAACATTTAACTCTCTCAGTCATTGAAATACTCTTTTGAGATGGGTTATCCTTTGTTGAGAAGAAACCAGGCTCTAAAAACCATACTAAGTATATTCTCACAAGCTGAAGTTAAATCCCCCTCTACCTGTACCATGAATAATTGATATTTGTGACTTAAAAGTATAAGAAACAACAATATCTGAGAGATAAAAATAGAGCACACGAATACAATGAGAAAATTTTACCATTCATTCAATGGAAAAGTCGAGTACATATATGCCTAGAATGCAACCAAGTCCAACCACGAAAGGATGGATGAACCGGAGTGGTGGAAAAACTACCCAAAAAACTAGGATGATGTGTCAAAATGAGATTGACACATCTCTAATAGACTCCTAAAAGATGATGACTTGTGTAGACAAGTGTTAAATGACTATGGACTACTACAAAGGCTTAAAAATCCTAAGTGTACAAATTAAATTACCCCCCCCTTAAGCATAACTTAGGAGGACAAGATAACGAATGTGTCTAGACTACTATCCTGATGAGGTACCCATTTACAATGAAATATATCATAAAGTGGAGAAAGATAGAAAACCCAGTGGAAAAAACAACCCTCCAAAAAGTGATAAGAAGTGAAGAAGCCTATAAGCCCCCCCGCCCCAAAAGACAATGATGTTGCTAATGTAGACCACACACCAAGAAGAGAATGTGAATCTTCCCAAAAATCTGCCTAAATATGACTCCCATCTGCTGAATCATCTAAAGTATGAGGTCTAGAATCAAGAGCTGAATGAGACCCCATATGGTGTGTAGTACCAAAATTTGTAATCACTTGAGAAAATAAGACCTTTCCTTTAAATTTATCTTTGTCCTTAGTAATCTCCTAATTTAAGAGGATGCTTTGATTGAATCAGTTACCTCAATATTATTATTTTTGAGTAGAAAAATGAGGTGCTCAATCTATTTTTTCATGCATTGAGGTTCTTCATGAGCAATTTTGTTACAAAAGGAAAATTTAAATCTTTCAGTCATTGAAATACTTTTTTGATATGGGTTATCCTTTGTTGAGAAGAAACCATGCTCTAAAAAACCATACTAAGCATGTTCTCACGAGCTGAAGTTAAATCCCCCTCTACCTCTACCATGAATAATTGAGATTTGTGACTTAAAAGTATAAGAAAAAACAAGATCTGAGAGATAAAAATAGAGCACACGAATAAAATGAGAAAAGTTTACCATTCATTCAATGGAGAAGTCGAGTACATATAGGCCTAGAATGCAACCAAGTCCAACCACGAAAGGAGGGAAGAACTGGAGTGGTGGAAAAACCACCCAATAAACTAGGATGATGTGTCAAAATGAAATCGACACATCTCTAATAGACTCCTAAAACATGACGACTTGTGTAGACAAGTGTCAAATGACTATGGATGACTATGAAGGATTAAAAATCCTAAGTGTACAAATTAAATTAAACCCCCCCTTAAGAATAACTTAGGAGGATAAGATAACGAAAGAGTCTCGAATACTATCCTGATGAGGTACCCATGTACAATGAAATATCTCATAAAGTGGAGAAAGATAGAAAACCCAGTGGAAAAACAACCCTCAAAAAAGAGATAAGAAGTGAAGAAGCCTATAAGCCTCCCCAACCCCCCCCCCTCCCAAAAAAATAAAAATAAAAAAGAAAAAAGATAATGATTCTGCTAATATAGACCACACACCAAGAAGAGAATGTGACCCTTCCTGAAAATCTTCCTAAATATGACTCCCATCTGTTGAATCATCTGAAGTATGAGGTATAGAATTAGGATCTGAATGAGACCCCATATGGTGTGTGGTACCAAAATTTGTAATCACTTGAGAAAATAAGACCCTTCCTTTTTGCAATTTCTTTTTGTCCTTAGTAATCTCCTGATTCAAGAGGATGCTTTGACAAAATCAATTACCTCAATATTATTATTTTTGAGTAGAAAGCTGAGGTGCTCAATCTATTTTTTCATGCATTGATGTTCTTCATGACCAATTTTGTTACAAAAGGAACATTTAATTCTCTCAGTCATTGAAATAATTTTTTGATATGGGTTATCCTTTGTTGAGAATAACCAAGCTCTAAAAAACAATACTAAGCATGTTCTCACAAGATGAAGTTAAATCCCCCATACCTCTACCATGAATAATTGAGATCCGTGACTTAAAAGTATAAGAAACAACAAGATCTAAGAGATAAAAATAGAGCACACGAATACAATGAGAAAATTTTACCATTCATTCAATGGAGAAGTCGAGTACATATAGGCCTAGAATGCAACCAAGTCCAACCATGAAAGGAGGGATGAACTGGAGTGGTGGAAAAATCACCCAAAAAAATAGGATGATGTGTCAAAATGAAATCGACACATCTCTAATAGACTCCTAACAGATGACGAATTGTGTAGAAAAGTGTCCAATGACTATGGATGACTACAAAGGCTTAAAAATCCTAAGTGTACAAATTAAATTAAACCCCCCCTTAAGCATAACTTCGGAGGACAAGATAACGAATGAGTCTTGACTACTATCCTAATGAGGTACCCATGTACAATGAAATATCACATAAAGTGGAGAAAGATAGAAAACCCAGTGGAAAAAAAAAACCCCCAAAAAGAGATAAGAAGTGAAGAAGCCTATAAGCCCCCTCCAAAAGATAATGATGCTGCTAATGTAGACCACACACCAAGAAGAGAATGTGACCCTTCCCAAAAATCTGCCTAAATATGACTCCCATCTGCTGAATCATTTGAAGTATGAGGTCTAGAATCAGGATCTGAATGAGACCCCATATGGTGTGTAGTACCAAAATTTGTAATCACTTGAGAAAATAAGACCCTTCCTTTCAATTTATCTTTGTCCTTAGTAATCTCCTGATTTAAGAGGATGCTTTGACAGAATAAGTTACCTCAATATTATTCTTTTTGAGTAGAAAACTGAGCTGCTCAATCTATTTTTTCATGCATTGATGTTCTTCATGACCAATTTTGTTACAAAAGGAACATTTAACTCTCTTATTCATTGAAAAACTTTTTTGAGATGGGTTATCCTTTGTTGAGAAGAAACCAGGCTCTAAAAAACCATACTAAGCATGTTCTCATGAGAAATTGGAGAGGAATTAAGTTCATCTACATACAACTTATGAAAGGCTTTTTCTTTCTTCTAATGTCACAATAATATATTTAAACTTTGTAGTTAGGGTCAACTACTTTTCTATCCTTGAGAATATCTCCTTGAGATACAATTAATTAACTAGAACAATATCTTTAGTAAAAAATGAATCTATAGTTTCTTAATCTTTGATTTACATAGTTTGAACATCTCTACTAAATATTTGCAACTTTTATAGTTTTTATTTTATCCATACCTTGATATGTAATTTGAAGGACGTCTCATGGTTTCTTTGATTTTTTTGTTTTTGCAACCCTTGGAAGGATGTTCTCTTGCACTGCTTGAAAGATGTATAAAAGAGCTTTAGAATACTTTTCGCTATTATCCTTATGCAAATACTTCTTTTCTTTTGACAACACATTATATGTGATTGTATTTAAAAAGTTAGAAAACACTTTCTCCACAAACTCCCAAGTATCTTGAGAGCTAAATAAGATTTTCATTATCCACAATTCTTGCCATTAAACCAAAGAATCTAAGGATTTGTAAGACTTGTGCCAAAATAAGATTTCATTAACTTATGGCTCAAATACTAGATGAAGGAAACAAATAGAATATATAATTTTAAAAAAACAATGACACATACTCAAATAATCAATATAGACCTTCAACTCTTTTCATTAAGAACTTGAAAAATTACACAATCAAAACAAATACATTTATCATCCAGTTTAGATAAGTAAATTCAAATGAACAACATTTCAGCTCCTATTACACAAAGAGACCACACGAATAAATATTCCTCATTACAATACAAGAAAATATAAGACCATTGTTGTGACAAATATAACAAGAGCCGCAGAGCAGCCAAGTTCCTGCCGGAAGGGGGAAGTTTTGCTTTGCTTTGCTTTGTCATTCTTGAATGACATAATGCACTAGACTTAACATTCCAAGAACAGTATACAATACAACAATGATTTGCAAGGAACAGGCAAAAAAGTGGAAAAGTCCCAGGATCAAACTCCAGTCCATTTTTTCGGAAATGATATCATGATAAGTGTGTGGGAACTTGAAGCAGTCTTCAAGTCTTTTGCAATATATTTACAACTGAGAAATTTAGAGTTAAGAAATAGACTGGACCGTCAAACATACATTTGGACAAAATTCAGCGGTAAACTTGTAAACATTGATAAAAAATATGGATTTATGTCTGAAGACTTGTTGAAGCCTATTACATGCGTCCTGCTTTAAGACTGAACACAAATATCAGGGTGATTTGAAATTATCACTAAAGGGAAAATTTTAGCAGTGGCCTATGTATGTTGGCAGAGCACCGAAGCCAAAAAGAAAGATAACAGTCTGCAGCAATAATTTTTGCAAAAAACAAAAGGTATAGTGAGAATTTCAGAGTTCGGAGC
>MU225922.1:524443-549944 GCA_018584345.1 Thuja plicata
TTATAAAAAGTAACAGAAAATAAATCGTTAGATAGGCTGAATCTGGATTGGCTGCAGAAAATCAGTTTAATCACTAGTTAAGCACTGCTCCTTCGCTATAGTTACTGCCATGCATGGCAGGAACTAACAACACACTTATGGAAAATAGAACTACTACTACTGTTACAGAGATAAGAGACTTAAAAATAGACAGCGTCATTTAAAATAAAGGTCTTGTTCTTACATGGAAAACAAAAATGCTATCTAAACAACTTACTCTATAAAGAATGGACGATTGCATACACTAATGAAATAATACTAAAATATAAGAAAATATAAGACTATTGCTCTTACAAATAAAACTATACACTAGTATAAAATAGAAATACTACCACTCTTGCAAGAAAAGATATTAAAAATAGACCCAATGTCGCTTAAAGTAGAGGTCTTGCTCTCACATGGAAAACAAAGATGTTGCCAAAACAACCTCCCCCATTATAAAGCATTATTAAACATGGGCTACATATGGGCTGCTATCAACTAAATGAATCAGAACTGAAAGTTTTCATAAACTAATGACCAAAGCTTTGAAAAAGGAGAGGTTAGTCTATAAAAGTCTTCAAATCTTTAATTCTGCATCATTTCTGATAGTAATGACTGCAGTAAGATCGTTTATTGGGATAACATTTTACAAGAAGTTTATTCCATTCCATTTCCTATCTCAGGGGTGGTGATGGTCCCAACTCCCGTTAACATCTCCACGACCTCCCTCATGGAAGGACTCTCATTTGTCTCCTTCTTTACGCATGCCAATGCCGTGTTCAGCACTCTTTCCATCTCCTCACTCTCCAACTCACCTTTGTTGGAAGTGGATTCACTCCGAGCGAGGAGGGGGAGGGTGAATCAGAGTGGGACAAATCTACCAAGTTTAATGGATTAAAATTTTGGACACCCTCCATATAACACGATTGAACCAATTTGACAAATAATGTTTAAACCACAATATGACTGAGACAAGATCATCTAATGAGAACAACAAGTTAGGACATAATTATATCAAAGAAAGTTCATAATCATTCAACACATAACAAATGATCATTTTGTTTTACTTTTCTATTTTAAACAAAAACGTGACAAGATTTGTAAAATTTAAAACTTGTGAATCTGTTGCTAAATGAAGAAGATATAAATGTATCAGAGCATACAACAACATAAAATGAGATGAAGCAGTTCAGATATGTAGAACTATAAACCATATTAAGAGTACAATGATAACTGGTGAGGTAAATTTGAAAAGATCAACAATCACATGACACAATGCAACTAATAAGATGACAGAATGAGAGACAATGTTACACAAGTGACACCATATTTTCATGAGTGGAAAACCCTTATACAAGGGAGAAAAAATCACTCAGAACCTGTATCTTTCTCATTAATCGAAAGAGCACCAACTCAGTACATTTATGTTAAACAACACCAAACTGCAAGGAGCACCAACCGCTATTACAATAGTGGAGCTACAAATCACACTTTTACTGAAGCACCAACTTCAAGAAGAACCAACCCCTGTCTTCCATAAAATCAAATATGTTTACAACAAAAGCTAGTAATGATATTTTACACTCTTGACTTGAAACTATAATACTATTATTTTTTTGTCAATACAAAATGATATGCAATCTTTCCAAGATATTGTTCACATTATAAAAAACATCCCTCAAATACAACAGATATTCAAGTAAAGTCTTTGTCGCATATGAATGATACAATATCTCCATTTTTCTTTTCTTTCACCATATCACATCTACTCTTCTCTGTTCTATCTATATATATGTATCTTACCTTTCTTCTTCCTATGTATTTCAATGCATACCTATTTTCAGTTACAAAAATAATTATGTATTGTTTACATGTTAAGAAGAAACTAAGACAAACATAGATAATTGATAAAACTAACAAAGAGGTAACTTATCTGTTACATAAAAGAAAAATATGCATTTTACTTCAACCTTTCCTGATCAAAATAATGTCTTCCATGGTAACCCTCGTATTATGATTCCCTTAACCTCAGTTAGAGGTTATCCCAAAAAGAAAACTGATCTGTATGAAACAATAGTGTCTTCAAGAATAATTGACAACTAACCCTAAGAAGGGTGAAGAAGATATTTTCATTTTTTCAAAAGTCTTTCTGCATATTCAAAATTGTAACCTTTGTGTGAACCAAAGTAAACAACCCTACCCTAGTTAGGGTATTTAACTCAACATAAAAACATGGTTTCATTTCGAATTCCTTTCAATGTAAACTAACAAATATGATATTACTAGTAAACTCAAAAAGTAACATTAAAAAATATTTCAACATGATAAGTTGCAAACTACAATAATTTCTTTTGCCTCTTTTACCTATGCTTTTAAACAAAACATTTGAAAAGAAAATAGAACAATGTTACCTGTCAATGAAGAAGAGGTAAAAAATAATATGTAAGATCTTTGATATGGCTAGAAAATCCCAACAAATCTAATGAGAAAACCACCAACTTAACCCTTGCTATGACATCATCAACCTATTAAAAACCCACATGAAGAATACCGCTACAAAATTGAATGCAACTTCTCATATATTTTCCATGGCGGAGGCCTCAACTTAGGGTTTGAAGGACTCAAGAAAAATGAAATTTTTAGCCCTTTTTCCTTATGGAAAACAAGCCCCAAAACTATAATGTATAACATTTTGGAGTCCATTCAAAGAAGTTATTTAAAAATACCCTAAGTCAAACCAATGTTATTTAAGTACCAAGCCATAGCCATTCTCATCCATGTGGATAATGATGGGGTTGATGTCATCAAAACTAAAATGCACTTTATCAATATAAGCCAACTTTACAAGTAATAAAATGTTGCGTAATCACAAATATCCCAAACCCAATCAAGCTTCCAGCAATAACCATTTCACTGCCGCATCTATTTTGTCATCAAGGACAAATCAAAGGGACAACAAACTCCCCCTTTGTCCTTGATGGAAAAAACAATCTTCCATCATTGACTCAAAAACTCAACCATGATAGATATATAAAGCTGAATATATAAGCATGACCAAGAACAATATCATATCACCATTTTACTTGTAACCCTACACACATGCTAACCTCAATGCCATGTTCAAAACATATCAAAATATGAGCATATCAAAATCTGAATATCATGCTGCCATAAAACAAGACTTGTATAAGACTTTCAAGTAAATCATGCTGCCATGAAACAAGACCTGTATAAAATTGTCAAGTAAATTATGCTTCCATGAAAGAAGACCTACATAAAACTATCAAGTAAACATGTCACAACCTGTATGGAGCATGTGAAGCAAAACCTATTCAAAATATAAATCAAAACCTATTAAGAAATTTTGTACAAAAACCTCTGTATGCCAGAAAACATATGAATCTCATCCAGTGTACAAAATGATCATAATTAAATGTGGCAATGATTCCAAGTATCTTTCGTCTTTTTGTCCTAAGGATAAATAGGCACAAAAAAAGAATAAGTAGAACCAAGAAAATTGAAACCAGAGTAACCTTGCTACAGGATAAGGCAATATGCAAAAATCATCCAAGTACAACAACCAAACGCTGCTCTTGGAGAGACAGGCGCCCCCATAACCTGATTCTAATCACAAGATTAGTATTCCAACTATAAACCATACATCACTTACTACATCACCATTTGGACCTATCTGTTCTTTCACAAATGTGTCTACATATGCCCACAATAGGACTGTATTTGACTAATTTATAGAAGTGAATCATTTCCACACCAAGTAGTCATGACTAAAATTTCCTTACCATCCTTAAAACTTATCATGGACCAATCAAAGACCAACATAAAGTGTCATTTGATAACAATTCACTATCTATTCAAAATGTTTGTAATCAGAGTTTATTCCATTCATATAATTGTTGATTCTACAATCTAGAAAGGTTTTGTGACAGACCATCACAATATCCAACCCTTAAATACCATTAAGAAACTTTCACAATTATTAGATTAATCAATTGATATTAAATATTGTCAAAACTTAGAAAATTGCTAGTTACAGTCTGCTAGGGCATCAGATATTTCTCTATATAGCTTGAGCAAAAAATCAGTAAAACACATCAACATATAATCAGTTCTTTCTTTGTCTTGTCAAAATCATTGCATACTATTATTAAATCTTCAGCTTAAAGAACAAGATAGATTCAAACCTACTAAACAAAATTGTATAGTCAAGGTTTAGATAATTTATAATGAACAACATACATAATCAATGGAACATTTTCAAATATGTTTCATCTGGAAATATCTGCATGAATAACCATTAACTTTTTAAAGCTTCATATCCATAATCTCCAACCTGAGCCAAACAACAAGTACTTGTTCCTATCAATCAATTTACATCCACACTATTGTTTTGTGCCTTCTGATATACTTGTGAAAGAATCAACCGTAACCAGAATTGACAGTGATCAATCATTTAATTCTGAACTTCTTTGTTCATTTGTTAAGCATTTCCAACTGATCCACTCTTCTCATGAATCTACTAGTTAATCCCTTTTCTTCACCCAAACCTACAACCATTCTGTCAACACAAATGGATTTTCTGAACATGTAAGGAGAAACAAGATAGAACACAGAGCATCATATATGTAGTCCAATATATTTTAGAGACCAGTATATATACCTGAATACATATACTTCATAAAATAGTCCATGAACCAGATACTGATTTCTAAAGACTGGGACACCATATAATCATCTCAACAAAAAATACCCCATTAAAAAATAATCACCTTGAGATCATCTTAAAAGTGTCTCATGTTATCACAAATTACTTAGTTATGTATATAACAATATCTTGACTAACCATGGCACCAAATGTTAATACCTTTAAGTTTCAAACCATCTTTAATTGATAGGACTCAATGCTTCTTACACACCATGTTTTGCAATTCACTATTCCATACCACCTTATATACCTTTTGAACCTAATCATTTTTGCACATCTCATAATTCAATCAGTACTACACATATTCTTGAAATAAAATTCTTTTGTAAAAGATATGTCAATAGAGGCTTGTATGAGATAACACAAACACAAGACAACTTGCCAATTTATAAGATCAGACAAGCTGTTATGAAGACACCCTAAATTTTACACAACAACTAATTATGAAAGTCTTTACTAAGTTTCACCTCATGAGTTATCATTTCAATGCTGACATCATAAAATTCTGATCGGATAGAAGATAATCCAATTTGTCAATATTCCAATCAGTGATCAGTCACTGACAAATCATTATAAAAGTTCACAACCAAGAGATGACAAGTACCAATTAGTGTTAATCAGTACTTTCAGCTACTTATTCCAATCTAGGTTACCAAAAGAGATATTACAAAAAATGTCAAGCAACATCAATATATCTTATTTTTAAGGGTAAAATATATTGGAGTTGATGAAAAATCAACCCTATAGCTTCCAAGAATCACCTGCATACAAACACCTGTCACAGAAAGAGATAAGAAAAATCTATGAAGTCTAGAAACAACATATCTGTGAAAGAGGAAACATCCTCAATTGATTCAATAATAGAATACACAATACAAGATGATTCAAGATCAGTCAAAATTAATTATCAAATACAAAAAGATCCAATCTTATAAAAGGTGATCAAAAACCTAAAAAGGGAAACTCTAGGTTGCATGATAATAATTCATAATAAAAAATGGAGTAGAGGAGGAGGGAAGGGTTCAACTTTCAAGGTAGAAAAAGGGTTTCTTGGGAAATGGATTCGACAGATGTGGTCCCAGGCAGCCGTGGTTCCCACCATCCAGACGTGTGGAACTAGGAAGAAGAGAGATTGGCAGAACAAATGCTTTGTGGTCACATTAGGGCCAGCAGAAGAACAAGTGGGGCTCTGTGCAAATCTATTCTGGCCACAAGGAAGGGTTTAAAAAAGTGGCATACAAATTTTGGAAACCAAAGGTGGATTTGAGCACCCCGCCCCTTACCAAGGAGATCCCAAAAACAACAGACAATCGAACAATCAATGTACGCATTGATTCAAAGACATGGAAGAATTCGGTCCAAATGTTAAAAGTAAGGGATTTTTTCATGAAATGGGGTGGGGGCTGGCTGGCTTGCCCTAAGATTAGGAACTGGGTTAATGAGGAATGGGGGTCCAACTTTGAAGTGAAAACTCTACCGAACGGTTTCTTTTTTATTATCGCAGACACATAGACTGAAAAAACTAGAATCATGTTCAATGGGCCCTTTATGATGGGTGGAATCAGATTCTATATTAAGGATTGGATACCTAATTTCAACCCTAAGCAAGACTCCGTTGAGGAGGTCTAGATCTGGATCTGACTATACAATCTTCCTCATGAATATTTGCATGTAGAGTTTTTAAAAATGGTCGGCGATCGGTTGGGTAAATTCATCAAGGTATATGAAGCGATGGACAAAAAAGACTACTATAAGTATGCTAGGATATGAATTCTATGGAAACCCCACCCTCTACTGCCACATGCAGTGGAAGTATGCACGACAGAAGGGTATTGGTGGCAGGAAATAAAGGTCAAGGAGATCCTAGAAAAGTGTAAAAAGTGTCGGGAATGGGGACATAATGCAGAAGAATTCCTAGTAGGACAGAAAGGGAAAGGAAAATAAGTCAATGGATTAGAGGATATTTTGGCACGTCTAATCCTAGACCCCGTGAATCCAACGGTTTCCATGCCAAAGGACCAATAGGAAGGGATCCCCCAGGTGGTAATCCTTGAAGATACAAAGACACTCAAAGGGAATGCAGGACTACATACATTGGACCTCAAGGCGAGTACAAGAAATGAAAGCCACTTACCTCATAAGGGATTGGGTAAGGAGATGGAGGGGCCTAGTGACATGGAAGAATTAGAAAAGATGTTGGAGGATATCCTCATTACTTTTGGACCCTTGCCACCTCTAGGAATTTAGGAGGTGGAACCAATGCAGGAGGTGGAAGACTTAGGGGTAGCCATGAAGAAAGGTGGAAGCCGTGGAGAGCACAATGGAGAATTTAAAGATATTCACATGTCCCCTGTGAAACAATTTTTAGATAGCTCTGCGATAGTTAATGAGACAATAGTAGAGAATGGTCAGGATGGGGATCCTCTGGGGGTTACTGATGAAGTAAGTATAGCAGAGTAGTGAACCATCAAGCAAACTAAGTCTCAAATAGCTAAAGACAATCTTGGAAGCCACAAAACAAGAGGGAGAAAATCAACCCAGTAGCTCCTAGAAGATGCGGGTAATACGAAGGGACAAACTAAGCTTTGATCCATGAGGGACCTGTTCCCTTCTGAGCAACCATGAAGCTCCTAATGTGGAATGGTAGGGGCCGCAATGCCCCTAACAAGAAATGCCTGATCAAGAGAGGCCTTGAACAGGCAAAGCTGGATATTATTTGCATTCAAGAGACAAAGTTAGATGGTGTTAATGCATCGAAGGTTTTTGGGGTTAGAAAATGGTGGTTTAGTTTTTTTGTAGATGTAGTTGGAGCCTTAGGAGGTCTGGGTATAATCTAGAACCCTCTTTTGGTGAAGGTGGAAGCAATCTCCAAGAAAAGGTTTTGGCAATTGGCCAAGGTGAGTTCTTTCACTGTTAATGTTTCAGTTTTTTTGGTTAATGTGTATGACCCTATAAAAATAGAGGATAAGTAGTTGGTTTGGGGTGAGATTGCTTTGATGGATTTAGAAGGGCTTGGGAAAAAGGCAACCATTATTGTAGGGGATTTCAATGCTACCCTTGCACACTCTAAAAAAGGGGTGGCAGGGGAAGAATGAGCAGGGTTCAATAAGACTTTCAAAATTTTGTAGTAAATAATGGTTTGTGGGAAGTAACAACTAAAGGTGGGAATTACACTTGGACAAATAGGTGGCTAGGCTTCTCTAACATTGCTGAGAAGTTGGATAGGTTTTTTTTAGTAGGCAGTTGGAATGCTCTCCCTATTGTGTTTGAGGCTCAAATACTTGGGTAGTCAGGATCAGAACATTTCCTGGTGGCATTGGCGGTTCACAATGATGGTGTTCCACCCCGTTGTCCATTTAAAATGGAGAAAATGTGGTTGAGAGAGCCTGGTTTCATTGAAATGGTCACTTAGTGGTGGTACTTAGTGCCTAGGGAAGATGGGAACCATTCTTTCCAATTCTTCAGGAAATTATTCTTCATTAAGAAAAAGTTGAAGACTTGGAACAAGACCCATTTTGGTAACATTTTTGTTGAAAAATGGAAGTTGGAAGGATAGTTGAAGGTTCTAAACTGTAAGGTACTAAAAAATGGAATGTATGAAGTGGATTTATTGATGAAAAAAGATCTTTTGCATAGATACAACAAAATTCTACAGCGAGAGGAAGTCTACTGGAGAAAAAAATCAAGGGAAAGTTGGCTTAGAGCAGGGGATAGAAACATAAAGTTCTTCCACAACTCTATGAAAGTCAAGAGGAGTGCGAATAGGATCTTTTCTATCAAGCTGGCTGATGGGAACCTTTTGGAGGAGGTGGAGGTGATCAACCGAGAGGCCATTAATTTCTTCTCTAACCTTTGGAGCCATGAGGGGATCAATGATGATAGTACACAAAGGGAGTTGCTTTAGCTTATCCCGACTGTGGTAAACTGGGAGGATAATATCATGTTAATGGCCCTAGTGTCTCTATCTAAACTGAAGACGACTATGTATGGTATGGGTGGAGAAAAGGTTCTAAGGCTGGATGGCTTCCAAGCCTTTTTTTATCAAATTTTTTGGGATGTCTTAGGACCAGAGTTGCTAGGGGTGGTGGAAGAATCCCGGTCAAAAGGTTTCATTTTAAGGAATTCAATAATACTATGGTGGCCCTAATACCCAAGAAAGAGAAACCCAATAGTTTTGAAGAGTTTCAACCATTATCACTTTGCAACATGGTTTAGAAAATCATTGTGAAGGTGGCAAAAAACTATTTTAAGATAATTTTGGACAGACTCATATCTTGGGAGCAGAGTGGACTCACCCCTAACAAGAACATAGTTGATGACATAATCATAGCTCATGAAGCTATCCATTCAGCTAGATCAAGTAACCAGAGGCACATGATCCTTAAACTAGACATTAGGAAGGCATTTTATAGAGTTGATCGAGGTTTCCTTATTAAGATTCTCACGAGATTCAACTTTAATGAGAAGTGGGTCCAATGGGTCAGGGGCATGGTTTATTCTTATAGAACATCAATTTTGGTTAATGGAAGCCCCCAGGGTTTCTTTGAAACTACACGTGGTATCCATCAAGGTGATCCCATCTCACCATTTCTATTCATACTCCTGGCTAAAGTGCTGGGAAGGGCTATCTCCAAAAAAAGTATCCAAGGAAGGTGGAAAGGTATTTAGATAGCTCAAGGATTTGAAGTGACATCCCATTCTCAGTTTGCGGATGAAACCTGTCTTTTTGGGGTGAATTCAATGCAGGGATCCATGGTAATGAAAAAGGTTCTAGACACATATAGTGAAACATTTGGACAGAGTGTCAATTGGAAAAAATCTAAGGTATTTTTCTTTGGCACAGAGGTTGGAACTCAACGGACCATTGCTAGATTATTTGGAGTTCATATTGGTCAGCTCCTAGATAAATTCCTTGGGACTCCTATCTTTGTTGGTGTAGATAAAGATGAACTATGGAAGGGATTGGTGGATGTGTGTTCTGCTAAGATGGAGGGCTAGAAGAGTAGATGGCTTACTCTGGCAAGGCGTATTTTGCTACTAAAAATAGTTGTCTCAGCATTGCCTATCTACTCAATGGTATGCTTTAAAATTCAAGCCAAAATTATTAAAAGTATACAACAAAAATGTGTAAATTCATATGGAATGGGGTGCAGGACCAAGAAATAATCCCTCTGATGGCATGGGAAAAAGTTTGTCAATAAAAAGGTGGTGGTGGGGTAGGAATGAAAAATTAGAAGCTGATTAATGAGGCAATGCAAGCCAAACTGATATGGAAAATGCACAACAAACCTGAGAAAAGATGGGTGAAATTCCTTCGAGCCAAATATCTGGATAATCTAGACAGAGAAAGAATCTTCACTATTGACAACCCACCTAGAGGATCGGCCCTATGAAATTTCTTGATTAGTTGTAGATCGATGATCACAGACCATTTGTCCTGGCAGATCGGCAATGGCAGGAAGGCTCTCTTCTGGCAGGACTCATGGGATGGACAACCAAACTTGGCTCAAGGGATTCCTCACCAAATTGTTGCAGCTACTGAATGGCAATGGGGAGTCAAGGTAGGTGATTTTCTTGATCTAACCACTTTTGACATTGGGCAGGAAGTTAAATGGAAGGAAGCGATGGGTTTGGGACTCTCTACGGAAAACCAAGAAATTCTAGAGAAAGTTCTGAGCAACAGATCTATTATTGGATCTATGGAACAAGATGAAGTAATCTAGTCTGGAGCTAAAAGAGGCCAGTACTCAGTCAAAATTGGCCACTCCTTACTAGAGAGTGAGTTCAGGAAGGTAGAATGGGAAGGTAATATCTGTTGGAGGGAAGCCTGTCTACCTAAGGCATCAGCCTTTGCTTGGCTAGCTGGAAATGAGAGATCCCTTACAAGAGATAGACTTATGCGACTAGGATTTTCTAGACCTTTTAGATGTGTGTTGTGTAACAAAGTAGAAGAGACCGTTGATCATCTCTTCCTAAATTGTGAATACTCGCAGGAGGCTTGGAGATTTGGACTGCAAAAATTGGATTGGCAGGGACCTCTTCCATGTAAACTCAGAGACTAGTTTGACTCATGGCCAAATACTAAAGGAATGTTAGCCTTGGAGGCTTTCTGGCATGTACTTCCCACAAGTACAATCTGGTTGATTTGGAATGAGTGAAATAGGAGAATTTTCAATGGGGAGGCCACTTTGTTAGTCAGATTTTTGTCAAAATTAGAAGTTGCGGTGTAAGAATTGGTGTCTAATGTGGCTTCCTAGACTGATGCTAGGAAGACTCCCTTCAGCCAGTCTGACATGGTGATATAAAGGAAGTGGTTGATGGTGAAGTATAGGCCCATTAATGGGCTTGGGAGGGTACAACCTCTAGTGGATGGACAAAGACCTAGACCGAGTGTTTGGTAAACCCCATCCCCTAGATGGTCAAAATTAATTTTGATGGTGCCTCACGTGGCAACCTGGGAGTCTTAGGGATAGGCTTCATTGCACATGATGAGAAAGGAGAAATTCTAGTGTGGGGAGATAAACAGCTAAGAGATGGAAAAAAAAATGAAGCTGAGTGTCTGGTAGCAGTAGAGGCAAATCTGATGGCGAAAAGACTAGGATTCAAGATAATTCACCTGGAAGGGAATTCACTCCTAGTTGTGAATGGTATAGCCAAAGGACAGATGGACACTTGGTACTTGAACAAACATATTAGAAGGATCTGGGATTTGATTGTCAAATTTGTTGACTTTAAGGTCTCACATGTGCCAAGAGTGGCAAATGACATGGCAGACAAACTCTCAAATGTGGGTGTTGATGGATCATTAGAAAATAAATTTGATCTCTTTGAAGATCTGAGGACTCGACCCTAGTAGTGAAAATGAATGGAAATGAGTGATAAAATGAACTAGAGGACAATCGACTATAGCAAAGACCCAAGCCTTGAAAACCAATATTAGGAAAGTGGAGTGGCATATGCAATTGAGCACGTGGAGCATTTTCTATAGGAGAATGGAGGAGGCATGACGTGGAGAAATTTTCTTATGAGGATGGGTGTGACATGACACAATATTTTGTCACCCAAGGATTTCATTACATGCGAGGTAAGGGGTAGTACATAATTGAGTAATGAGAGGGAAAAGATGTGATGGCCGAATGATGGCATCGATAGGCATGAGCCTAGAGACTTCAGAAGCCTATTTATCTGAGTGAAATGAATGAAAAGATGCATCACCATTAAAATCAGAGAGCAAGACGTGAAGAGTAATGGAGACCAATTTCTCACTTAGAATGAAGGGACAAATCCTGGCGTTTGTTGGCCCCATCATGGTGAAACGGCTAGGAAATGTCTTCACAGAAGATCGGGAAGATTTATGGGTAGAGATTTACAACATTTTTGGGGAACACTACCTTAAAGAGTGGTGGACAGCCCACACAAATTTGGACATCTCATCCCTATTTGTGGCTTTGGGGCTCATGGTGGCGGTGTCAAAGGCTGAGGTGAGATCGGTGGTTAGACAGTGTATGGTGATTAAATGGATTAAAGGGATTGAAGAGGCCTTGCAGAGGATGGAGGTTGGTGTGGGATGACATATGGGAAATTCACCCATTCAGATGGTTGGCCACATGTGTTGGGAGATGAAAACCTTAGTAATCTGGTCCTCTGCCAGTCTGGAGGATGTCCATCTGGCCTGAGCCCATTGTGGTTGGATTTCCTTGAAGGTCATGTTGGAAAAATGGAAGAAGGAGGCACCGAACGATGACGGGAGTTCTTGGAGGAAGCATAAATGCACTCCCATCAAGTCAAGTGTAGTGGTGGGGGAGGATGGAAGACCATAGGTTTGCAGTTAGCTAAGTGTGACATGATGAGGAAATGCTGCTGTTATGCCTTGCATCCTTGTCCCTACATTTTGTGTGCAAAATGTTGGGTCCCCCCTTTTTGCTTTCTGCTTTTGGCTCTTGCCTTGTCTTTTTTTCCTTGTTTCCTTTATTTTCCTTCTCCAGGGTTTTCTTCCCCACAGTTTTGCTTGGTTTTGTTGGTCTCTCATGACTCCAAGACCTAGTCCCAGAGTTGGTCTTCCTTTGTCAGGAGCTAGATTCTAGACTCTGGGATTCTTCACTGTGATGTCTTCTTTCTTTAAGATGGTATCGCCACATGGAATCCCCGGGCCCAGAGTTTGGAGGTCTGTCTGTCTAGAGTTTATGGAAGGAAAGGTGGATTTCTTTTACCGCGGGTATAAATAGAAGTTATCTATCATTTTCACATTTACCGTGATTAAACACTTGTGCGATTTAAGAGCGATTTGCACTGATTTAGCGATAATCTAGTGCTAACCATTCTGAGCATTTATGAGCAATTATGGGTGGTTTTGTGGTGGAAAGTGGTGATCATCTAAAATTTTAAGCTGTTGCAGAGCATTCACGATGATCTCATTTCCTTTCCCTCCTTCGTTTTCAGGTTGGTACCTTCCTCTCGCTCGACTTTCCTTCTTTCTAGTTTTGTTTGGTTTTGCGTTGTTTTGTCTTTTGTTTCTTACTCGTTCACCACCCGTTGGTGGGTCAGCTCTGCCAGAGGGTTGTCCACCCTATGTGTAGATGTAGCATAGTATGTAGATGGTGTAGAAAGTTGTAAATATTCTGTGCATTGTCTAGTTTTTGTGAATAGCTGCTCTGCGTGTCATGTGTATATATGTAAATTTGATGTATATTGTTGTGTATCCATTCGGTCTGCATGTATATACCATTTTAGCTCTATCGTATATTGGTGTATATTTTATGCATATCTTCTTAGTGGTTTGTCAAGCTCATTGTGCTGCATCTATTTCTAGTTTCTAATCTGCGAGCTCGCGCTGTGCGGAATACAGCCTGGTTGAAACTCAGCTCTCAGCCAGTTTCAACTAGGTGGTTTTCTCTCTCCTCCATAAAATAACCTGACTTACATTTATGTCCCATGCATGCATTTAAATTTGTCCAAGTGGCCTTCACCTTTTGTGCATTCAGATAGTTGGCTCCGTCGCCGTCACCATAACTCCTATTTATTGCTCACCTACGTGGCGCCCTCGTGGGTTTGACGGCTCACTTTTTGTGCACACCTTCCAACAGTTACTTCACTGGGCTTTGGGTCTCTTGCCATCACCCATCCTGTGTCCTTCTTTTGCTGAGTATGATAAAACCCTCCCCGGACCCGGATGGTTTGTTAAATTTCTAAGTTCGCAATATATATATATATATATATATATGTATGCTTTCTGGAGTTTTTGAACAAAGCTAACTTTTCAGGGGAAGCAAAGGCCATGATGGTAAGATCTCTGGACCCCAAAGTGTTTGTATATCTATGCGTTCTGATGGTCACCTTGTCTTGCAGGTTTCCAGAAACAACAAAATTTCAAACATGTCTGAAGCATCCACATCCTCACCACCTGGAAGTCTGGAACTTCCTTCTACGATGGTTACCAGAGCGGCAGTCAGGTCCAAAATGGAGAAGGCCCTGGAGAAACTACCTATGAGCCTGAAATATGTAAAAGATGGCATTATCACGGGCTCCAAGATTGAGTCCAAAGTCCAGCTTATTACCGACACCAGCATCGGGACATGGCCCGAAATGCAGGCCTTGGTAAAAATAATGTACATCCAATGACAGGCCAGAGATCCATTGGCCATCAAAATTGGAAACTCTAGGATTCTCAAGGCATCTTGTTTCCCATGCTCTGTGTAGTCACCAGAGCTTATTCTTACACTTGCTGCTCAGTAGAACACATCTATCTGGGCTGTTATGCTCACAGTCTCAGAGCCAACAAGGTATCCTACTCACATGGTGTCCCTCGACCCTGATACTTTCCAAAGGGGCTTGGGGATCCCCCAATTTGACAAGCCAATTGTGGTCACCCGATCAGATACCTTGGCCCAATTCACACAACTGGAGGAGGTGACTCGTATTTACATGAACAATAATTGGCTCAAGGTCCCAAAGAGGGACCCCAAGAGGATGAAATTAGAGATCCCCAGGTCCGAATTCAAAGAGAGCATCCAGATGGGGATGATACCACTATGTCAGGTCTTCAGGCAACAACATGCCTGAGAATTCTCTGGGTGGATGTATTACTTCTTGCTTGGTATAAGAACAGATGGGGAGTTTTTTGACTGGGCTGCCATAATCTCAAACCATGTGGACTCCCAGTTCCTTTAGCTGACCAAGAAGAAGAAGTTCTATATGACTTCTTATGTTCTCTGGGCCCTGGCACAACAACGACCCCACACTAATGGGTTACTTATAGAGGGCGTACTCAGGATCGGCCCAGGCTAGAAGGCCCCTTGGGACCATTTCCCATAGATTCAATGGGAGGACAGCTTCCCTCGTTTTTGCCGGGTGAACAATGCCTTTGTTTACTACCACCTTCTTACACCCACCTAGGATGCAGGATACCACCTATCTACAGAGGTGATGAATTTAGTCTGGAGTTATGGACATTACTACATACAGTTTCAACAACATACTTACATAAGGGTAACCGACTTCTCTGGGAAGTCCTACTTGTTTCCCAAGCATTGCGGGGACAAGATAATCCTCCTAGAATATTGCAGGAAAATGATGGAGCTGCACACCTTCTTTGCCTTGAAGAAGGTAACAAATATTCCATTCCCAATCACCTGTGGAAATTATTCATGCAGTTTGGCTACCGCCAAAGAAGCAGATAATGAGCTTAAGAGCTATAACCTGACCGAATTTTACTTAGCGTGGAAACATTTTGATCCGCATGGCAAGATTGCAGTGGCACTGCCCTGGGCATCAGAATCCCATCAATATCATATGGAAGACTTCTGGGAAGATTGCCAGGATGATGTGGAAGTCCGGGAGTGGCATTATGTTAGAATGACTGCCAAAATGATGGAAAGATTAAAGCTCTAGAGATTCCCAGAAGATTTCTCAGACACCGGCTCCACGGTAGATCCCCAGTACAAGGCAAAGGGGATCAATAAATTGGCCCTTCCACCAGTGAATTGGGATGCCTAGGAAGGGCCCACAATTGAGGAGTTCACTCACAATATAGTTGAACACAGCCACCTCTATTTTAAAAAGGTGTGCCCCGGGAGTGTCCGCCGAGCGGCCCAGCCAATACTGAAGTTAACCCTGGGGGCTGGGACTTCTTCACAGGGAGAAGATAAAGAAAAAGGGATAGCCACAACTCCAGCTATGTAGGATGTCCCCATAAAAGAGAAAATAAGGCAATCAGTGGTGGCCTTCCAACAGATGAGGGAGACATTAATCACACGGTTAGCAACCCTGGTGTCAATGGCCAGAGCAATTTTTCCTCCCTCCTCTCCTTCATTGGTGGACTTGATGGTTAAGGAAATGGGGGTGGAACCAAAGGAACAAACAACACTAAGGGATGCGAGGCCACCCTTAGTCACAAGAAGAAAGAAGAGGCTCAACAAAAAGCCCAAGGTAGAACTAGAGTTGGGGATGCCCCAGATCCCACAAGTTGAGATCCTCTCCTCCGACTCCCTAGAAATGGAAAGGGAACCATATCCTACCAATGTCCTCACCAAACCTCCCCCATAGGATGAGTTTGATGATGTTTTTGCAACTGACGAGTTTGAGAATCTGCAGGGGGACATCGAGAAAATGGAGACTAAAGTCCCAGCACAAGAAGAGGCTCTGGAACAGGAACCTGCGCAAGAGCAGGAAGAGAAGATGGAGGAAGAGAAGGAGATCACCTCTGAGGTCCCAGAGATGCAAAATATAGGAGTGGACCAATAGAAGTAGAGTGAAAAAATGGTGTCTGCTAAGGGAACCAGACCTACGGGAGCAACTGTAACCTCAGCCACTGCGTTCCAAGTGCCACTCCCCAGAACTACCTTTGGGAAGGTAATAACTACAACCTAAAAATTGAATCTGGGCCTGATACCTCCCCCATTGCCAAAGGACATACCAATGGAAGAAGAAATCCCGGTGACAGAGGCCGAGGAACAAGAAGAGAAGCAAGAGGAAGAAACCCCCGGGGTGGTCGATGAGGGTCCAGACGAAGCCAAAGAGGTAGAGGACAAGGCAAAATAAGTAAACGTCACTAGAGAAAATGTTTTTGACAAGGCCCAAGATGAAGAAAGGGAGCCAGGCAAGACCCACACCACTGACGAGCAGCAACAACACAATACAGGGGAAGAAATTAAAGAGCAGACTTTGACAAATAAGCCACCCCTATCGCCTCAGTGGTTGATCAAAAGCAAGAAAATAAAGGCTCCATCCACCCCCAGAGCTCATCTCTCCCTGGCCAAGATAATGGCTCAAGTCCAGAATCCACCAAAGGCTAAGAAAGCCTGGACAGTTCATACTCTTCGAACCAGGCCAGGCAGAGAAATAGTTGCGGTTGTGGCAACACCTCCCCTAGACACTGATAGGTAACTATCGAGGCCGGAGCTTATGATATCACAGAGATATCACTGGGAAAAAGAGGAAAACAAGGTGAAGTAGACCTATTGAAGGAAGAGACGAGAGCCGTGGAGGCTCGATATGAAAAGGAGGCCCAAAGGCTCAAAGCAGAAAAGGAGAAGACTACAAACCTTATGGGATTGCTTACTGAGCTGCCCTAGCCTATTAGTTCCATTCCTCCAGAGGCCTCCACATCTAATGCACCATTACCAAAGAGCGACATAGATTCCCTGTGAGCAATGAAGAAGAAGGCCCAAGCGGTCAATGAATGGGTCGCTCTGCAAATAGGAAACACCCAACACTTCCTGGTATCCACCCTCCCAGATTTGTATGCGGCTTGACACATTCTGCATCAGGCGAAAACTATCATTAACATATGGGAGGGTGATATGGAAAATTATGAAGTGTGGAAGGTAGAACTTGAAGAACTCCTCGGTCTTGGGAAGGAAATGGTTTCTGAGTCCAGGATTCTAGGAGAAGAATCATTCAATTTTGTGAGGACCCAACACTCCAGACTTGACCTCACATTGGAGGTGCTCAAGCAACTGGTAGGGAATCTACATGATAAGATCAATGCAGTCCAATATTCTTCAAATTTGTACAAGACATTTGTCACAAAGATCTTCGGAGCTAACCCATTCAGCACTAATACATGCACGCCAGAGGAATATGTCCTGGGGAAATTCGATGAGCTAGTGGAATAAAGATATCAATCCTCGGAAGGAGTGGACGAAACTCAAATGGCGAGACTAACTCACATGATCCTTAGTGGTCATGATGCAGCAAAAATGGCTGATGAATTCAAAAGAAATGTTCCAGAGCTGAGGGAACAGATCAAGGCAGCCAAGTACCGACGGTTCGACCTCAAAGAGATTGATGAGGATGGAATCTCCCACCTCCTCCAGACCTTCAATGATAACAAGAAACAGTAAAGTTTCTCTGGGGGCCGGAGAAAACCCAAACATTTTGTATTTTTTATTTTTTTGGAGCATAAGTTCCCAGATCTCAGAGTCCCGGATCCTAAATTTTGTATTCTTTTGAGTGATCTGTGTCTCAGTCCCTGAGGCCAACTGGTCACTTTTAAAAATAGTTAATAAAGACTATCAGAGGGTAGTTGGTTACATCGAGGCATGTCGGATCAACAATGGGTTTTCTGACAGATGACCTTCTTGAGGCGCCGCTCCAGATATACACCTGGCACATTGGAGATAGGGCACCGCATTTCCCATTTATGAGGTATGTAGCCTCAATCCCTGGGGGATCAGATTTCTTCCTTTTCTTTCTTAGCTCTCTTCTCAAGACCAATTCTTCCCCTCCACCTTCTTGTCTCATTATTTTTACATGCTAGGCCTATTCTATCTCAAGGCCTTTTGTAGAGTGGCACAGGTAGTATCGGCCACCGGATAATATATTCTATTGTACAGTGTAATGTAAAATAGGGTTAGGGTTAGGGTTAGATGTAGACGTGTATAAATAGTAAGTCCATCCCTTTTCCAAGGGTCAGAAAAATTGATGATTTTGCAGTCCATAGTAGTAGAAAAGCAGTATTTTCATTTCAGTTGCAGAGATCAATGCTCCTTGGTCTTTAAGCTTTTGGTAGTTAGATGCTCCCTTGGAGCCACCATTGTACCATGCACCAGTGCTTGCTGGAAGAAATATTAATGAAGAAGGGAGAGTTCTTGCAATGATTTTGTTGACATTCAATCTTTTGAGTTAATGGTATTTTATGTTTTATGTTCTTCATGTCTTCTGCTTTGGTATTTTAAGTAGCTTAACAACCTCTTTTCCCTTGCTACTGATGAAATATGAACTGATGGTTGTGCATTTCTTTGGTATTTAGTGTAGTATATTAGAGCATTATTGATGTATTGAATGTTTAAACATAACTATAGGTAGATGAAACACTTCTAACTCTGCAGGATCTTTTTAAGTTTATTTGCTAAGTGTAGAATTCTTGGAGAAACCTCACCTTCCTGAATCCCCAGAGAGAATGAGTTGAAGAAACCAGCTATCCCCCTCAAAAATAGTCACTTCTCCCAACTGAGCCATGCACCATCGAGACCTGAAACCCAGGTGCTTGGAGGCCCGGGGAATCTCATTTCCCTAGACAACCTTTATAGGCGAATTTGGCCGGTACCCCCGGTACCCGTTGACAACTTATGAATGTTGGCGGACCCGGTCACCAAAGCCTCATCAACAGCTGCCAGGGCAGAACACAGGGCCTATGAGGTGGATGGTGGCAACACAAGTGGTGGTAGAATGGGTTGTGTTCAAGTTGGCAACCTAGTGGATGAGTGAGGTGCCTTCAGAAAATTCACCAAGGAGGATGCAGCGAAGTGGTTCAAATGAAGTGGGGTCGATGGGAATTTTTTTTGATGTTTTGACTATTTGATGTTTTGTATAGTCAAACTATGTAATGAATAGTATTATCTCCAATAGGTATAGCTAGGGGCATATTAGAGGGGTGAAAATTAAAATTAAATTGCAAAGCTTTGCTAGAATGTAATGAAGGCATTATATTTTTCCATTAGTATACACAAAGAAAAACATGATCTACACCATCGATTTACACTACACCGACAGACAAGGCACAACACTACCCGACGCCAAGGTTATTCGATACTGCCAAGTTCAAAGCATCCTGACAAACACTATTTAGTGTTACCCAATGACAAAAAGGTTAAAGGAACCCGACGAGTAACAACAGTGCAACCTGACAAAATAGAAAAGAGAGGAACTCGACAGATGAAGGGAACCTAATGATCAGTTCAACAAAGGAACACCGATAGACTTTTAGTTTAACCCGATGACCAAGAATTGACAGTCAGTTACATCCCACAAAAAGCAGATCTAACTTTCCACGTCAGATAAATCATTGAAGTTGTATATATAGCTTCTTGATTTGTTTTAAAACCATTATGTGCAAAGGAAGCAATGTGTTTACTATTGTTTTAATTAGTTTTACTGATTTAAAACATGCAAACTAAAGATCAAGCTCAAGTTGTAAACCTTGGATCTAGGAGTTAACATTGTAATGTGTGAGTCTAGAATAGGTCAAATACTTGTATAAATAGATGCTCAATCTATTGTGAACTTGTTGTTGTTTGATGATGATTGTAGCCACGGAGAGCATCTAAGAACTAGACAAGAGATTTCATGCAGAAGGATAGAGAAGGATCAAACCAGTTTCAAGAACAAGAACACAGGCTACCAACGAGCAGAGAAAGGTATTAATTAGTCACTTAAGGTGATATTATTATTATGAGAGATTTAATGGATCTGTGATCAGAAATTGTAGATTGCATACAGTCAGGTCAAACATATGTACTCATTCTAACAAGTGTAGTACACTTAAGAAATCCTTTCAAGAAAGGTGGACTTAACAGTCCTATTGTAAATCTCTTAACTAAGTGCACACTTAAATCAGTGTTGCTAAATCTCTTAACAGAGTAGACCTTAACCAGTCTCCACTTTAATACTCCTAATAGGGTAGATCATCAGAAGTGATCAATTGTAAGCCTTTACTAGCTCCCTTCCATTCTGCAGATAGTGAAATTTTGTGGGTGCCATCGCCACCACAGTTTTTACTTCCTAACATAAGTTTTCTGTGATATCATATCTTGTGTTATGTGTTTATTAATTTCATGAATGTTTCTATGAATGTTGCAAACAATTAAATATTAAGAATTAATGTTACATGCATAAGAAGAACAACAATGGATGGTGAAAAGAGTTAAAATTTTTAGAGCTACTGATTCACCCCTCCCCTCTCAATACTACTTCCCATTAATCCCAACAATTGGTATCAGAGCTAAGTCTCTTCTTAAAAAGATTAAAGGCTTAAGAGAAAAGATCATATAATGGAGAAGTACAATCTTGATAAGAATATTGAGAATAAAAATCTTGAGATACAGATGTTCTATGAATAGTATAAAGAAGCTAGAATCAAGATGAGAGAGCTGCTAGATGAGAGGAAAGGTATGGAAACCCAGAGTAATGAAAATGATTATAAGGAAGAAGAGATTCCAAAATTCTTTGAATCTTCAGAATAAAATGAAACTAATACATTAGATACATCAGAAGAGAACATCACAAATTTCAAGAAGATCATTCAACATCTGACAGAACAAATAAAGATGCTGCAAATCGGTCAAGAGTCCTAGATGGGAAGAATGATTGATGTGACGAGTTCTGCTAGACAAGATGAAATAGAAAAAACACTTGCTATTTATTACAAAACGAAGATTACAGAGAAATTACAAGAGAAGGAGTTAGAAATTCAAACACATGTTGAGCATCACCATGAGATTACAAATCAGATTATTATAATGAGTCAAGAAGCAAACAAAACTCATTGAAAGAGTGCAGGCTATTGGTGAACTAAGAGAAGAGAATGAAAAACTAAAGCATGAGGTTAGAATTCAACAAAAACATAATGAAGTTATCAGAAAGGCAGAAGAGAGCAATAAAAGAATGGATGATTTTCTTGAAGGACAATGAAGAGTCAACAACAACAACGGTTTAGGCTTTATCGAAAATAGAGAATAATCAAATCAAGCCAATCTAAAGAATGTCTATGAAATTCCAAGACCAAGAAAGATGACATGTAAACACTGTGGAAAGCAAAGCTACATATCAAATGTATGCTAAGGCAAAATGAAAGGTATTCCTAAATCTACATCTTCATTCATAGGTTTCTGTTATAAATGTAACAAGAAAGGACATAAAGCATATGAATGTAAGTCTAAGATGGAACAACCAAAGAAGGAAACCTACATGGAAAAATATTTTCCTACATGAAAGATGAATGGGCACACAAGTCTTGAATGCTGGAAAAAGAAAAGGAAAGCATGGAATCCTAAAGGTCAAGAAACTCCCTATCAACCAAACAGAATCGGTAATCAATATGTATGGGACTACAATACATGGACAAACTATACAATATGTGGTAGATATGGTCACTTTGCTGCAAACTACATGAGGGAATGGACCAAAAGGTCTAGAGGCTGGTCAAACCCAGGAATGACATGCTTACACTGTCACAAAGTTGGTCATCTCAAAAAGGATTGCAAAGACTGAGTGAAAGAGACAAGCACATATCCCAATGGAAACACCATTGAAGATATCTAGAGGGCTAGAGACAAAATGTGGAGAAAAGCTTCAAGCAATGATGAAGCTGGACCAATCAATGTAAATGGTGACACCCCATCCGATGGATCCAGTGACATCACCACCCCCACTTAAGCTGAACAAGTAAGTATGGAATTGCACTACACCAAGTCATATTTTACATCAGTTCTATTATACAAATTGATAGATGGTCAAAATATGCATACTATGTTAGTTGTTCCAATTCTGAGAAAACAACCCTGTCGGTATACACATACCAAAAATCATTGGTGAACATAATGGATGATCTATTTACACTTACCAAAAATTGTTGCTCAACACATAAAATGGTTAAGTTACCAATGTAACCCGACACCCATCGATAAGGAAGCAAAGTTACAAAGTTGTCATGACAGAATACTGATATCCATCGGTAAAAGAAAAATTCTTAACAACCATCTCGAGCATCATGACAACACCGATGATGACTTTTGAAATTCTTCTCGATGAACTCCATCTTCATGTCCCAAAGAGTCATTGAGCATTTATGACAAAGACTTAGGGAAAAAATTCTATAAATAGACGACGGGAGCACTTCATTTTGCACCTGTGATTTGAAGAGAAAAGCAAAGCAAAAAATAGATCAATTGAAGAGAAGAAAGAAGAGAATCCTCGAATCGATCCACACATAGCAAATAGATAATTCACCATTATCATGAATTGAAGTTAGTACCGAGGGCACCAAAAGTACTTTATCGTTATTTTTCAAGAAAGCCCTAAATTTCAAAAAAGCCCTAAAACTTGAAAAATGATGGCAACCACCTCAAGAACCACTAAGATCAAGAGTGATAAGAAGAATGTGGTCAGGTTAATCAAGAATAACACCTATGTAGAAACCAAATACAATATATGCCCAGAGATTGCATCACAACCCAATGAAACTGACGTGTTTTCTAAGATCCCACCTAGGGTTTTGCTTATAGAAGACATTAGGTCTTATATTCACTGCAAGATTGCCGAAATATGAGATCTAGAGATGGATGAAGCTTATAAGAGGCTTTGTAATGTAGAAGGAAACCTGAAGGAACAACACAAACACTTAGAGGTTAAAGGGATAATTAATGCCCTATATTTCCTGAGGGAATTCGAAACTGACTGGATCAGATTGGTACTTAGCAGAATGCATGACTAGAAGTTATGGTTAGATCAACCCAAGAAAATCACTAAGGATGTCCTTCACATTGTCACTAGTTATCCAATAACCAACAAGCCTAAGGGTCACAAACATCCTTCCAGGCAAGAAGTTGAAAATCTTACTAAAGCTGAATGGGAAAATAGAGGTATGAAAGTGAACACCATCACCGACGAAGAACTGAGATTCGGTGCATGTGTGATTGGTTACAAGATATTTTAGGAAAGTAGGCTGAACAACATATCGGTAACATCAGTAAGCACAACTTACAAAATGGTGACCAAGGGCATACATATGGATCTATGTGAGATCCTACTAAAGAAACTTGATGAGAACATGAACACAATTAGGTTTGCAAAGACCAACACATGTAAGTTTAGCTCACTTATCATGTGTATCTTTTTCTACTTTCAAGAATCCTTTCCTTCAGTAGGAAAAGTGAAATGGGACACTACAAAATTGGTAACATTACAGATTAGTGAACTAATTAAGTCACTAGGAGATAATTTTGAATCTGTTATGACTGCATACTTCCTTGAATTCAAGGAAAAGATGATGGAAAGAACAAGGATCCCTGAACAACTTATTAAAAAACATAGGGATGAAATATGTTTTATGGTGGACACAGATTTCACCCACATCAAATTGGTTGTACCAAGGATGGCTTGGTTAGCACCACTAGATTATGAAAGCAACATAGATCAAGCAACCAATGCTATTGATGTATTGATCAATGAGCCTATTGACAACAAACAACCAAGGTTTGGAACCTATGAAGAGGCCAAATCAAAGATAAAAAGAGGCCTAGAAATCAAGAAAATTGTCAATAAAAAGGATAAGATGGTTAAAAATCTCAGGAAGATTATATCAGCTACTGAGGAGGAACAAGAACAACCAAAGGAAACCAATGAACAGGGCACCATCGGTGAAGGGCATGATGAACATAAATTAGATTATGAGGAAACTGAATCTCATACACCTCCACCTCCTACAAAGAATCAGAGGATGAGGAGTCAAACTGAAAATACCGATACCACACCTCTTAAGAAAGGTCAAGTAAGGACCTATAAGAGGAAGCAACCAACAAAACAAACAAAGCAGCAAACTGTGAAGACAACACCTACAAAGAGGAGAAAAATAATGGTTAGAACTAAGGCTGACATTGAGGATTCTAAAGAAGATGAGCCTAATGTAGTAAAGAAGAATTTCATAAATCTAATAATTGATGAGGCTGTTGAATCCATTGCTGCACATGGTACAATGATTGATAAGAAAATAAGACAATGGATACACTCAAACTAGAGGACCAAAATAAGATACAAGAGGCAATAATCAGGTCAATGGTGAAATTTAAATATGTACCATCTAAATTTGTAAATCAAATACCCAAGGAGCTGGGTAATAGAATATCCCAATAGTGGTCATATGCTCTACATACAGAAAGAGAATCAAGGGAGAGGGTACTTGTTACACTTATGCCTCCCGAATCTAAGGTTGAAGAAATCAAAGAAATTATGAAGAAGTACTCAGGAAATTTTGTAGCCAAGATAAGGGCTTACAAAGTGCTTGAAGATAAGTTTATAGAGCTATTCATAATGACCAAAATAAAATGGAGACAACTCCTAGATCTGCTAGCAGAGTCAACAAGTCGTGAGGAAAAGTTACTTCTCACTGACACACCTCATAGAGAGGAGGAGAAAGACAAGGCAAGTCCTCAGCACATTGCCTTGGACAATGTTGAAGACACGGAGAAAATAGATTTGGACAAGTAATGGTCTATATTGACATCCAAGCTATCACCAATTAATGAGGTGTAAGAGCCATTAATGCCTTGGGAATTAATAAGGGATGAGAAAGAGGGAATATCCATTAAGGGGTCATTAATGAAATTCATTTAAGAGGTATGGGAGGGAGTAAGGCACAACTTGGAAAGTTGGTCCTTTAGAGAAGTCATGCTTGAGAAAGTTGACTTTCTCAAGTGGGTTGAGTTGTTAATCATTCCTTAATGGAATGTGACAACATTAGGAGGGGGGTTAGGATAGAATTAG
>MU225922.1:582532-604168 GCA_018584345.1 Thuja plicata
CCGCTGAGCTTTACAATGTGATTACTGAATGCTCGGTATAAGCTGTGAACTGAGTGATGAGCTCGGTAAGCATACAGAATCGAATAAGTGTTTTCACTGATGACAAATATAACATAATTCCAACATTAATTTCTTGAAATGAATTGACATCTTTAAATAATGACACTTGGTAGAAAAAGATGTCGTGGCGGATCATATGTTTTCCCTTTTTTTGTTGGTAAAACTTTCAGCTATTATGCCATGTCTAAAATGAAGTTTGATGAGTAATGGTTCCCTAAGATGTCTGCATGAACTCATGATATTTTGTTGTCCTCACTTACCACATAAGCAAGTACCACTCAAGCCTTGAATGAATTAAGGACCTATTAGACTGTAATATTCTGAAAGGTAATATAATAACACATCTCAGACCATTGATTGAGTGAAGGGTTAAATTAGTGTGGATCCTCTAAGATGTATGCATGGATTCGCGATATTTAATTTCTCTCACCTACCACATAGTTCAAGTGTGAAACAAGATTTGAACTAATTAAGAACCTCTTAGACTGATATTTAAAATATAGGATATTGCAGAGTGACAATTTCTATTTATCTCTGGTTGGTAGAACTTTCAGCTGCAATGCTATTTTGATAAAGTGATGGAGGGTTTTCCAACTTCTTTCCCTCTAAGATGTTTGTGTGAACTCATGATATTTTATTGTCCCCATTCACTGCATTGGGCAAGTACCAAGCAAGTTTGGAACTAATTAAGAACCTTTCAAACCGTGATATTTTGTAAGCTAATACAATAATTCTTTTATCACTTACTATCAAGGGAGAAATTTAAGAATTTTGTGTCTTTAAAATTATCAATAGTTTTAACTTGCTAGATATTTGAAGAGTTTTAAAGATAACAATGACTGCCCTCTATACAAAGTAGAGTGTTTAATCTTTCTATGTTGTTTATCAAATGCTGTTGGGTGAAGAATATCAGGCAATGCATATTTTTGCACTATTGCCACTATCTAAGATTTTTAATGTATGTGATATGAATGTAGGCCTTTGTTGAGTTATTGGGTTTTTGTCTATACTTTGTCGTTACTGACTGCAGTATGTGTAATTCAAGATAAATGAAGGGGATGGGGCATTTTATGGGCCAAAGATTGACATTACAGTTTATGATGCTTTGAAAAGGAAATTTCAGTGTGATACTATTCAGGTATTAGACTTGATGTTATTTTTTCTGCAAATTGTTCTTGTATTTGAGGTAAGTATTATTTGATAAGAGATGTGTGCTACTGTTTTGTAACAGCTTGATTTTCAGCTTCCAAAAAAATTCAAATTATCTTACTCTGCAGAGGATGAAGCAAAGAGGGAGGAACTTGTTATGATACACCGGGCAATACTTGGTTCTATTGAGCGCATGCTTGCCATCCTTCTTGAACATTATGCAGGGAAATGGCCTTTCTAGCTTAGTCCTCACCAAGCTATTGTATGTCCTGTATCATAGATGTCATCAGAATATGCATTGAAGGTTGGTCAATTTGAGTTTGCTAAATTTCCTTATTGTGTAAATAATGCTCTTTTACTAGGTAAGTCATTTGCATTTGTATGGAGTGTAAGTCAGGTTCAATTTTATTGTTTCCTATTTTGGAGAATGTGTTACTGTTAATTTTCTTTCTCAAACATACTTTTATCTTGTTGTTTAAAGTTTAAAATAATGTGTTACTATTAATTTTCTTTCTCAAACATACTTTTGTTTTGTTGTTTAAAATAAAGATTGCTAATATTTTTTTGCATTCAAGTATTATTTATGAATTAGTTCCAGTGATGCAGCCTACTACTTTGTTATGTGTTTTTCTTAGACATCGAAATGGGCTTCCTACTCGGCATATACGTGGCTTCAGTATTGTCAATTATGTGTTTATCCGGCTCTCCAATTGTTCTTGCACAAAATAATGGCTGGCAATCAGCTCATGCTACCTTCTATGGCGGCAGCGATGCTTCTAGCACTATGGGTAAATTTTTTACCTACTATACCTATCCTGTTGTTGTGATATACTGTTTGGATCTATCAGCCTATTTCACTAACAGATCCAAACAGTATATTGACATAGGCTGATAGATCCAAACAGTATATCACAACAAAACTCAAAGTAATCAATGAGATTTTGTTTGTGTTTTTATCACTTGTCTTTTCCATTGGCTCTCTAAGTGGCATAGGCTTACTCAAAAACAACAAGATAGGTACTATTGTTTTCTAATCATTGTGTATATTGACATAAAACTTCATAGAACTAGCTACATTTTGTATCTAATTAATGCAGGGAGCCATGACAAGATTTGTTGGATTAACAAATAGCTATCTTGCAAGCCTTGTAAAGAAAGTTGCAATGCTTAGTCCTGTTGCTTAACTAGATCATGTTACCTCTTCTTTATCAAGAACTGCAACACCAATAAACCTTGATCAGGTACTTTATGTAATTGTTTGTTAACTACATTTTTATACTTTTATTCACATATCTATTGTTTGCTCACCATTTATGCTGACATGTATACTTGGCTCTAGGCATCTATGAATACAATACATCAATGTAAGTTGCATAATTATCTATTGATTTTTAAACATTTAATTACTATCATCATATGTAAACTCAATAACAAATAACTAATGTTGTAAACTATACAAAGACCTTTTATTTCCTACTAGTTTAAAATACAAAATGCTAACAAAAAAATCAAACAGAGCACAAAATCCGACTGTATAATCGATTTAATTTTTTTATTCAATTTTTATTTAGTTGCTCACAAAATCTGACTGTATAACCAATTTAAATCGGGATGGTGCACATGAATATAATTTGCAGCTTTATGTTACATAATTTTATAGTTTGAATTTCTAAACCTTGGATTCAACTGTCTTTTGCTCCTCGACGAATTGAAAAGCAAAGGGTCTCCTTTTCTCACGTTATCACATTCAACAAAAAAGAAATTCTTTGCATTGTGCTTGGCCAGACAGAGTGCATTATTTCACATGACCTGGGTTCTCATATGAATTGAAGAAAGGTAGAGAAACAATAGAAGTGCGCTTGATGTATCATTGATGCAATGTACAATGAAACTCAAAATTGCCTATAGACTTTCACATCTTTTCTAAGTTGAGCATAAGATGCCCATTACACCTAAATGAACCTCGCCATTTCTCCTCTGGAAATATTGGTGTGTGGTTATAAATGCAAAAGGTGAATACTAATCCCAACATCAAGAGTCTCATACATATTTTATACATATTATATATATATTTATACATATTTTATACGATAATATATAATTTTTTTAATAAAAAAATGGCATAGGCTGTCAAAATTTTGACACAAGGCACTTAGCATTTTGACGCCATGCTATACAATCGATGACATGATCGACCATCGTTCGTCGCAATTTTGACACATGACACTTAACTTTTTGATGCTGATGCTATAGTTTCGACACCTTAATCAACCAGAGTTCGTCGACATTTAGGCTAACGTTGGTCGCATAGGTGGAAAGTAGGGTCCAGGATGGACCAAACATTTCAATGCATCTTTGGTTGATGAATCCACCCTATGTGTGTCAAAATATCAATGATGGTTTAGTGTGACGTAAAATCGATAAAAAAGACCGACGATAATGGTGGTCAATTTGTCGACCAATTGGTGTCTAAATTTTGACAAATCCTCATTGAAAATAGGGCTAAAATTTACTAGTGATCAGTCCTCTTTTTCTTTTTAATTTTTACTTTTTGACTGAGAAACCTGATATCCTCCTGTGACATGTTCTCACTCCTTGCATTGGTGGAAGAAGGGTAAGGTTCACAAGCATTGAGATAACAAGCTAGGGTGTGGTCATTAGAAAAGTTGAGGATATGAGTAGTATCTATTTCAGTCTCAATTAGGTCTGGAAGTACAAATGATAGGGAGTCAGTCTCTGGGAAGGAAAAAATTGCTTTAGCATCAAGACCATTAATCGACATGACATGGTCTGTTAAGTTAATTTCTTCAATGTTTAGATCAATAAGAGTGAGATCGTCATTAAAAGGGTCATTGTTATTCATATGTAGACCAAACTCTAGTGACTCGTCAGTAGAAATCTCATCATCATCTCTTTGTAAAAGGAGGCTTATTTCTTGTAGCCTATGAAATTCTTCTAGACCTATGTAATCACAAATTTCTTCATCAATGATCGAGGGAAGGAACTCTTCTTCTTCTTCAGGATTATCAGTGTCATTGGGAGGAGTGTTAGATTGTTTATGAGGAGATGAGGGTGCCACAAACATGTGAATTGTATCTATTCCAATAACTTTAGTGGTGACAGATAGCTCTTCTTGTTCATAATCATGAGAGTCAGTGACCTCATCATCAAATATGTTGAAGTATTCAGCAATGGTTATCTGATGTACCCAGTTAGCTACATGTAGATCAAAGTGGGGTAGATCAAGGACATGTGAAATTGTGACCAATTGCCCCTAGTTAGGATGTAAATCCTTTTTTCGGGGTGTCTCTTGAGTAATTGTTGCTATTAATGATATCTCTAGACCAACTGCTATTGTGTCTCCTACCTCTTTAATGGGAGGTTGTGCTAACAAAGGGGTGTGAAGATCCTATGGTACCTCAAAGCTTGGTACATAACGTTCTCCTTGGTAGTTGGGATCCTGTGTGCCAACATGTAATAATATTTCATAGGACCATTGCTCTAATTCATCTGTTTCATCACTCCCTTTATCTGAGTGTGGACTCCCTATTGAAGCGGGTTTATCAGTTTTAGTATTAAAACCTAGTCTTGTTTTGTCTCTAGTATTCTAGAACTCCATGGGTATAGATTCAATAAGCCCTCATCCTGTGTCATTTAGAGGTCCCTTTCCTTTGTATCCCATTTGTTTGAGGAAATCATATCCCTTTCCATACTGTTCTAGGGATATCTTTACATGTTTGACCTTATCTTCTACCGGTTCTCCTTTGTAAAGCCAGTCCAAGACTACCTGTTCTTCTATGTTATCTAAAGAAGATGCGGATGCTTTTACCATGCTAGTTGCTTTATGTACTTCTGGCTCCTTGGATGCTGTAGGTGTGAATGTTGAGGAAGGTTTCCCATAGGACCTTGGTGATACGGGAAGCTCTATCAGTGAGGGAGTCAGGTCCAGCTTGTACTCTCCCATACCCGTTTCTTCAAGTTTTAAGGTTTTTCCAAAACTCTTCATAACCATGTCCTTGGTAGTTTCAGGAGCAATTGCATCCATAGCCTCCTTGTTATGCGAGATCATACTACCAGCTTTGATATTATTACAAGTGTAGTTAGCATCTGTAGGAATTGTCACTTCCACCCCATTATGTGGGAACTTTATGCACTGGTGGTAAGTAGATGGTACAACTTTCATTTCATGAATCCATGGTCTCCCTAATAGGATATTGTAGGCTAAGGGTAGATCTAGTACCTGACATGTGACATTCCTCTCAATTAGGCCAACTCTGATAGGTAGAACAATAAGACCTTTGGATGATCTCTCTTCCTCATCATAGGCCTTGATAGTTATTTTGCTTCTAGAGTCAATTGTCTATTCTAAGAGACCCATTATCTTTATTACATCAAGTGTATAGATATTCAATCCTGCGCCTCCATCTATCAACACGTGTCTAACACGGGATTTATGAATAAGGACTTCAATATGGAGGGGTTGATTATGTGGATGTGTTAATGACTTATCATCCTCTTCAGAAAAGGAGAGGTAATGTGGCGCAGAGATGTGATTGACCATCACTTGGAATTTGTCTATATCAATATATTTTGGGATGTTACCAGCATGTAGAGTGTGTTCTAGGATTTCCCTATGTACTGTGGATATTTTAAGAAACTCAAAAATGGAAATTTTGGTAGAGGTTCATTGTAATTGGTCTACCAAATCATATTTTGCTCATGGAATAGTAACAACATGTTTTGCTACTAGTTTAGGAATAGTTACGATAGGAATCTTGGACGTCGATGTTGGTTTTGGGGTCCCTTGATCATGACCTATGCTTGGCTTCATGTTATGGCATTTGAGTGGAATGAGACACCTTTGATTGTGACCACATTGATGGACTCAGCCTTAACGTCTAGCATATTAATCGCATTGTCATTTTTGGAATAGGTGTAGTTGACTTCATTACCTTTCCCTTTAGATGTTTCTCCTTTGTCATAATTAGGAAAGGGTTTGTTGAATGCTGTATGATCCTCATTAGTAGTGTGTTTTTCTACTTTGATCTTACCTCTTTCAATGAGGTATTTAATGACATGTTTGAGCTTAAGGCAATTATTAGTCTTGTGTCCCTTGTTTTTGTGGAAGACACAATAGGAATTATCATCCCACCACCTGGGTTTGACCATTGGTTCCCATGGTTTAGAATCAGGGATTGTGAGAACTTTGTTATCCAATAGTGTTTTCGAAATGGTCTCAAGGGGCTCTCCCAAAGGAGTGAAAGTTCTTTGAGGTTTTGAAGTCCATGTCCAACCTTTGCTATTATCATTGTTTGCCTTGGGTATGGGTGTCGTGACTTTGGCATCCTTTCTTTCTTGCATGCTATTGGTCAGATTGAATACCTCAGGTTTAGGATTAATGTTAGAGGCATCAACCACTCCTTCATTAAGAACATTTTTGTTTTTCTTCCACCATTTAGGCTTGGAGTTGGAGTTGTTGGTTTTGTTTTCATTTTGAATGGTGATCTCTCCCCTTTTAACCATGACTTCCTCAATACTGAGGGCATTTTTAATAATTCTGTCAAAGCTTAGTGAGTCCTGCATTTGTAATGCATAGTTTAATTTAGACACTAGATTATTAACAAAGATCTCCATCTTCTCTGTTTCGGGAACGACCCTTGAATATCATGCAAAAATCTTCCTCCATCTTTGTAGGAAGTGTGTAAATGATTCACCAGTTCTTTTTTCGGTATTACATAGGTCCATCATGGTTACATCATGTTGTATGTTATAGGAGTAATGATGGATAAAGTGTTGAATTAGCTCCTCAAAGGTTTTGACCTTAGGGTTCAGTTTTGAGAACCACTCCATGGAATTACCTCCTAGAGTTCCTGGAAATAGTTGCATGAGGTATGTAGGTTCGTGCATGTATTCTATGCTTAGAGCACATAATTCCCTCACATGATCATGTGGGTCAGTTTCTCCTGTGTACTTGTCATACTTTGGTCTTGCCATGTTGGGAGGAAACGAGACCATAGTGATACTCTTGTCAAAAGGAAATGGACAAATGGCGTCCAAAGAGTATTGTGTTTTAGGTTTCTCTTTCTCCTATTTGAGGTTTGTGAGTTTTTTTTGCATCAAAGTGAGATGCTTGGCGAGATTGGATATAGGAGTTGGTACCTCCTTTTCTTTGATCTTTTCCACATCATAATCCTTAGGTAACTTGACACATGTGGATGCTAGGTGGAGGAAGCATTTCTCTTTATCCTTGTCAATCATTTTCTCCATTATTTTATGGAATCTCTTGCTCTATTTGGGTTTTTCATATTCTTCTTCAGTGATTTCATTCTCACTACTGAACTCAAATAAGGGACGGTTGAACTTAGGTTCTTCTTCCTCATCCGTATCATTGGGCTTTTGGTATTTTCCATTGTTATATTCCTCAAAAGCCTCACTCCATCTACGAGTGTCGCTATCCATTTGTGGGGAGTCTAAATCAAGTAGGGAACTACGAGATGTTTCCCCTTGAAAGTGTGGTGTTTTAGGAGGCACTTTCAATTCTTTAGACATGTACTTGTTGCATCTTGTGTTAACCATGAAGTTGTTTCTCAACTTTGTCAATGTTTTCCAATAGTGCAAGTGAGAGTTTCGGACCATTCAAGTGGGCGTGTCTAGGTAAAAGTAACTATTTGTTGTTGGTGGACGTAAATGATTCCAGAATTAGAGGGTTAGAATGCCCTGATAGTGAGCTGGGAATCAAGTTGTTGGTAGAAAGTAGGTAGACCACACGTATTGAAATGATTGTGAAAGACTGACTAAGAATGTAAGGTAGACATTTTGAAACTTCAATAGGGAGACTAGAGAAGACATCAGGAACCAGTTAAAGAGCCAAAAGGGTATCCTAAGCAACTGAGACTTTCTGAGAAACTATCTTGTAAATGCACACTATCCTAGATGCGAGCTCTCAGATGTGAGCCTCTGATGATGCCAAATGTGAGCCTAAACCCTAGATGTGACTATGTGCTGACCAAATGCAAGGTAGTATATCAGATGCGATCCTAAATACCAGATGTGACATAGGACATACGGGATGCAATTTTATGATGCCTTTGTCATATTTTGCTAGTTTTGAAATTTGCATTTTGGGAGTTCATGTAGTTTGTTTGATCTGTGATCGTGTTTGGAGACTTGCTAGTGAGTGAAAAACACATGTATATGAAGGTTTGAATATTGTTGATTTTTTGAAGGATTTTATCTTTTTAGTGATTTTTTAGACACATTAAATAGATTTACATTGTTAGGAGGGTGAAACAGACACTCATATTTTTCCTATTCTCTAGGTGGAGGATGAAAATCTTTGCTCATTGACTCAGGTATGCACTCAAATGCTAATCAGAATACAACCATCACCAAGCATGCAATGGCTCCAGTCATGATGTTGTATTAGCCGACTCCAAATGCAAGTGAGGGCACGATATGACGAGTGTCTTGGGGCAATTACTTTTTACCTTGCACAAAGATTATCACCCTTTTGGGGGTGAATCAGGAATTCTTTTAGTTGAAATTGTTGTAGATTATTGGGCAATCTGTTCGAAACCATCCCCCATAGAATTGCACAAGGAAAAATTGAGGCGTATAGCCCTATGAGTACCTGAATATATGTAGTCTCTCAAGAAAGATTCAAACGGCTCCGCTCTACATATACCCAAGCATGTCCAAGGAATGATGTCAAAATTCCATGAACAAAACTGGCTCTGTCTTCCGAGGCTTTAGCTTATGAGGAAGAAACTATTTATAGTGAGTTGGAAGGGTTGGCATAAAACCTGTCCTCACTTGGGTCATTCCCAGGATATTTTTTACTCAATCGGCAGGCCCTCTACTATTAAATATGCGTACAAAGGATTGGCGAGCTTTGGATGTCTGGATTTCTGATTCCTTCGAAGAAGAAGAGCATACTCTCCTAATCTAAGCCATTTTCTCCCAAAATAGAGTCAAGAAAAGTGGTTCTTTCCCTCAAGCAATGTTGTACCTGATTTAGATGTTCCTATTTTTAATGAAAACAAGATGCTTGAAAGTAGATTTGCCTTGTTCAATTAGCCACAATATTTAGTGAGTTTGCTTGTTCAATTTCTATGTCCCAAAAATGAATTATACGGTTGAACTTGTTCTTTGAACCACAAGATTTAGTGATTTGTGTTGTTCATTTACTGATCCAAAAGAATTATACGATGTGATTTCTTGTTCAATTAACTCCAAATTCTGTTCAACCCATAAAATGATGTGTGAGTTTCTAATTTTCCTTAAAAGGAAAAGAACATAGTCCTCTAGTTAGTTTAGTGATAGATTGGAAAATGTATCTTAGTGTTTAAAGCAAGTAAATAGAGGTGAAGATGGGGGTTGGCAACCTGAAAAACTGAGTTAGTATCTGTTATTTCAACTCCCATGAAAACCTTCAATAAAAACCTGCAAACAATTGTTAAGCTACAAAATATCAAAAACACAACTTGTCAAGATGTTAGAGTTAGGCAAATGAACTTCACTAAAATTTTCACCAGATGTGACTTTCCTTACCAAATGTGATAGCATGCTCCCCATATGTGAGCCTAAACTAAAAATGATCTGGGAAATCCTAGATGCGAGCCTCATTTTCTATGGTGCGAGGGCGTATCCCAGATGTGATCCAGAATGACCAAAAATGACCCTACCACAGAATTTTGTGCATGCAAATTAGTGAAAAATAGGTTCAAAATGAGGCCAAGTTGGAAATTGTGCCCCATGGTGGGGGCCAGAAATGTGTGTGTGTATATTTGTGCACCTGTTGCCTGTGACACAACACTTTAATAAGTCATTCTATTAGTGAGAAACAAGGGTTAATGAGTATATAAAACCCTAACACCAACCTATTGCTTTCTAACTAGGATGAGTGTAGAAAATAACATAACAACCCTCAGATTATGCTAATACCAGTGACATAAACAACCTAGCATGAAATATTTAAGTTTAAAACAACTATTTCTTTACTTAAGCATGCATGTTAGTCTAAAATGGGCATTATAACCATGTAAGAAAGTAACTAATGGAGTGTGCATGAAGCTAAGAAGGAATGGGTAGAATAAAAATGCTTTGAGATTCCTTCAAAATCTTGGCATAACAACACTACTATTCAAAATTTGAGGCTTATTATGAGCTCCAAATCCCTTCAATTTATAGAGGAATGGGAGAGAGAGAGGGGAGATAAGGTTCATTAATGGAGCCCCAAAGGTCATTAATGAGGTGTAAGAGCCATTAATGCCTTGGGTATTAATAAGGGATGGGCAAGAGGGGATATCCATTAAGGGGTCATTAATGAAATTCATTTAAGAGGTATGGGAGGGAGTAAGGCTAAGCTTGGCAAGCTAGTCCTTTAGAGAAGTCATGCTTGAGAAAGTTGACTTTCTCAAGTGGGTTGAGTTGTTAATCATTCCTTAATGGAATGTGACAACATTAGGAGGATGGGCTAGGATAGAATTAGAATTAGGATTAGATTAGCATGGGGAGAATAGGTTGAGATGGGTTATAAACCAGGGTAGAAGTGGTTGAGATAGGTTAGGTTGGGGTTTAAGGGAATATAAATGAAATGAATTAAACTTATTTAATTCATTTAAAATATAGGAATTAATTATTTAAGCATTTTATTGCTTTTTAATAATTAAGGGGACTATAGCCATTTTAATTAAATTAAATAGGCTAGGGGAATGTGTTATTTGAAAGCGGACAATTGATTTAGGGGTTTATTTAATTCCTTTATAATTAAATACTATAGCCATGTATTTGATCGATTTAATTTATTTGGCTATAATAGTTAATATAATTTAGTGATAAAAATCACCTAGGACATTAAATTTGATTTAAAAAAAGAATTATGCCAAGCAGTAACAGGGTTGTTTGGGCATATTGGGGCTATGATCGCACTTAGGGAAAAGAGGGTCTATAGTTGGAACAGACCAAATTTAGGTGGTTACAAGCATCTAATAACTAGATAAGAGATTTCATGCAGAAGGACAGAAAAGGATCAAATCAATTTCAAGAACAAGAACATAGGCTACCGACGAGCAGAGAAAGGTATTAATCAGTCACTTAGGTCCCGTTTGGCAGTAGGAATTGGACTAGAATTGGCATTATCTAATTCTGGATAATGCCAAATTCCATGTTGGGTCCATGGAAAAAAATGGAATTGGAATTCCGAAATTCTCATTTTGCCCCAAAAATGGGAATATCATCTTCCACCTAAATAGGTGGAATTGGAATTTCAAATTCCAATTCCATTTTTATTTAACCAAATCATAATTGTTATTGGGTCCCTAAGGAAGTAGAAAGGCATGAAATGACATTTTTCATCGGCATTTTACATTTGCAGGAAACTCGTCCGCATCACGCAGGGGATAACGTTCTCACAAAACTCATCCATCCACATCGTGAAGGGCTTATAGGAGATGTTGTCTGTCAAACGGTATTTTCTTTGTGTTATTATGTCTGCTTATTATTCGACCTTCTACTCTGCTTGACGTATGCGGCTGCCTAGGGTTAGGGTATGAAGAAGTTTGAGGATTTCTTATTTATGATCTTTATGTCTTCAGTGAGGTTTTCAACATGGCATGTCATGATTGGTCATGGTTTATTTTGTGCTCTGTATCCACAACTTACACTTTGAGACCCATTTTGCATCCATTATGGCCAGCCAAAATATCTGATTTTTTCACTATAGTAGACAGCCAATATTGTTTTGATGGGAATAATAGGAGATCTGAATAAGAAACCAGATTATATTGTTAAGCACATATAACGTTCATGAACAAAGAAAACAAATTTAATAACACAGCCCATATAGATTTTGGGCCAAACAACCTACTTTCGTTCTTAGAAAATCCAATCCTGACGAAATAAAGAACCATAAAATGTACTAAGATCTGACTAAAATTTGATTAATGTCATTGCAGTTACCATCAGTACGCCTCTTGAAAACATATTGCTCCATCTGAAAATCACAATTTTTGGTGCCGAGATGAACAACGGCAACAAGCATCATCTGAATATCTGCCTCCTTTTGAGACAACCCTCCCACCCTCTGTACCATTTCTATCAGAAGAAGAAAATGTGTAGATATTTAGTCTCTTCTTTAAATTTGATATCCCTCTATGTACTCAAACTAGCTTCGACCAATGAAGCCAACACTGCATACAAATGAAAGAAGGAAAAGAAAACCTAAAACCCTACTCTTTTGACACCTCCTTGGAGAACGTAACCCTAATTTTCTTCCATGCCAAACTGTGGCATTTTATGCGAAGTTGTGCCCATGTGATAGGTAATTGTCTTCCATGTCTGTAAAAAGTTTACTCAATGCAAGTTTACATTTAATGACTTCTTTTCCTATCTTGCATTTTCTTTAGTATGGTTAGTATGGAAGTGCAGATAAAAAAGTGAGATGCAATGGATACTAAATTCAATTTTTTATTGTGAAATAATCTGAGTGGATCTATCCCATGATAGTTAGAGGATCTGACTAGTTTGAAGACCCTGGATTTGTCTGATAACAAGCTTACAAGATCAATTCTTGAGTTTTCAATGCTCAAAAGTATGAAATTACTAGGCCTGATGTACAATAGACTTAGTGGAAGCATTGCCAAGGGCATTGATGATCTAAATAAACCAAGGACTATCCTTATCTGGAGCAACTCCTTTACATGAAACCTCCCAAAGAAACTCTAGGTAGAAATGGTAGCCTAGAATGGTTGGATACTTCTTCTAATAAATTAACAAGATATATTCCCTCTAATCTTTGTGCACAAAAAAAGCTAAACAAGATTATATTTTTCTCCAATCAATTCACAAGATAAATCCAATCCATTCTTACAAATTGTTCCACTCTATGGAGGATCAAAATTTCTAGAAACAATCTTAGCAGCCAAATTCCTTATGGCAGATGGACTTCTCAAGGAATAATCTAAGTGGGATTCTACCACCTGATCTTTTAACTACACCTAGATTGCAATACATCAACATTTCTTATAATTCTCTACAAGGTGGACTTCTTCCAAAAATATGGGCTTCCCTAAGTTTGCAAATACTATCAGCATCTTACTCAAATCTATTGGGACAAATTCCTTCTTTTAAATATTGTATTGCTATATACAAGCTTGAATTATAGGGAAATATACTCTTTGGTAGTATCCTGAAAGACATTTTTAAGTGCCAAAAGCTCCTAACCCTTTGATTGAACCAAAATGAGTAGATAGGAGTGATCCCCCCTAAGTTAGTATGTCTTCCTAGTATCATGTAAATTGATGTGTCTCATAATGCTTGCATTGGAATTATTCCAATAAGATTTCAAAGATGCTCCCATTTTGGCAGAGGAAGGGAGGATGCTAGAAAATTTTGTGGAATTTGGATTTATTTATGCCAATTACATTTGGTTGAAAGTTTCTAGAGCCCTTTCAACAAACCCATGTTGTGCATATCCTACAATCATTACATTTCTTGAGCTGACATCTCTTTTACGCAGCCTAGTCAATTCATCCATAAACCAAATCTCAACACCTCTGATCATTTTGTCTACATCCATAAGATGACACCTCTTCCTACTTTGTGTCAAATAGTTTTAGGTTGAAAACATAACAATGAGGAACATTATTGGATTCAAACAAAAAAAACCTTAAAAATATTGTTATACTTTGCACCATGATTTTATATTATGGTCATTTCCCAGGTTTATAAACCCTCTATACCTACACATGTTGATGTATGCCCTTGCATTACAGGAGACCATGTCATGCTGATCCATTTTGTCAAATAGTTTACAGGCATCCTCTATGCTTGCACACTTCGTATACAGGACCTTGTTGAGAAGCAGCTTAAAACATATTTTATATGTAAAAAGTCTGTTGCAGAGTTGTCTTGGCCTAATCCATTGTTTGTCTGGGCTTACATGATTGCTAGAGCTATTTTTTAATTCCTCTGCTTGTTTAATACTGATAATTTTCACTATTGATGCTAGATAACTTGCTTGTTTAATACTGATAATTCCTCAACTCCTCTTTCATGAAAACCATATCAATGCATCATCAATGTTATCCCATCATTATTGTGTTTGGATCATGTTCTATATTAATCTTCATAGCATTTTATATTGAAATCATTTCATTTGACTATGTGGACATTTGAGAAATTTTTAGATGTTCACTTCATTTGGATTTGGATTCCCTATTGATCAACCTTATGGGAATAGATGCTCCAATACAAGTGGATTAATTTTAACCAATGGAATGTTATAGTTCATTTTGAATTATAGAAACTATGAGATGTTCCAAGATAGAGTGAGGGTTCTTATTGACATTATCTAGAAACACAAGGTCTCTTCTTTGATTAATTCTTTGTTTATAATGAACTTGTTTATTTCTAAAAAGATGCTTTTAACTTGATAAATAACCCTATTATTGATGATGAGAAAATAAGATAAAATACATTATATAGATTATGCTTGTTGATTAATATAATTAACTATATGTCATTATACTTGCCCTTGTTTAGGGGTTTTCCTTTCTATATTATCTTTATTTTCCAACCTTTGACTCACTTAGTACTTTATAAATCCTTTGACCATTATATTGTAACTCTTTTTAGTTCAAACCATTGATCAATATAAAATAAATATAGGATTGATGTTATGTCCAAAGGAGGGTATGTTCACCTAGATCAACCCCCATAATTATAATAAAAGATTAAAGACAAAACTTTAATCATAGAAAATGCTCTAGAGATGTGGAATGTAAAGCTAAGTTCCTTTTAGTAATCTACATAAATATGTAACACAAGTGGATATATAAGATGTGTGGTATGAATAAAGTATAGATGAATGTATAGGAATATGTGTACATGAAAGTAATTATAGGCTAGAGGAATGAACCTATAATTATAGGCTTGGTGTAATATTGCTTGGTGCCATAGTTGGGTGTTTTCTTATGGATTTCCATTATGTTCATGTCATATGTTGTTTGGTGATTGGTTTGTTGGTATGTTTAGGTAATTGATGGATCTTATCGGTGATATACAAGTTCAAGGAGAGATTATTAGGAGGAGAAGAGTCATTCCTATTGTTTTAGTTGTTCTTTCCACCCTTGTCGCAACCATAGAAGTGTATGCAAAAGAAGGTAGTGGAGAAAAGTGTAAGCACAAAAGAGATGCAATTCCTTTTTATAAGCGTATTATCGACTCCAATGAGATGGATTGATTTGACCAAATACACATGAGTAGATGAGCGTTCTTTCATCTAGCTAATATTGAAGGCAAAAAGGAAGCATCAAAGATACAGAAAACCTCACGTTAGAAGAAAAATTAGTCATGTTCCTCCATACTCTTGGCCACAATCTGAGGAATCGTAAGATTGCCCATAACTTTGGGCACTCTAGAGAGACAGTAAGTCGTTACTTCCAAAAGGTCTTGAGGGCTATCTTAGTGCTTCATGTAGATTATTTTATGCCCCCTGGTCCAAACACTCCTCCAGAAATTAGTGGGAAGAACCGCTTTGATCCATACTTCAAGGTATATCTCCTAGTGGTTCAATTTTGTTTGATCGAGTTGTAATCCTTTTATCGCGTGTTCATTAACATAATGAATTTTATGACCACAGGATTGTGTGGGAGCAATTGATGGATCCCATATGCCAGTCACTGTCAATGTCAACATACAAGCTAAATATCGTGATAGAAAAGGCAACTTGTCACATAATGTTATGGGAGTGTGTTCATTTGATTATAAGTTTCAATACATCCTTGCTGGTCGGGAAGGGTCTGCTGCAGATAGTTGTGTTCTAGCTTTGGCTCTCTCAAGATCAGATCCACTGGTAGTTCCCCCGGTATGTAAGTATGATTATATAGTGGAGCATATGAAAAATAACACAACGTTATGACAATATACTTTATTTTATGTAGGAAAATATTATTTGGTGGATGTTGGATATCCAAATGTACCAGGATTTCTCACGCCTTATCGGTGCACATGTTACCACCTAAAGGAGTTTTCAAGAGAAAACCCAATAAACACATCACAAGAGTTGTTTAACCATCGACACTCCTCACTCAGGAATGCAATAGAGCATACATTTGGGATTTTGAAGCAGCGTTTTCCTATCCTGAAGCATGCGACGTCGTATCAAATCATGACACAAACAAAGATTGTTTTGGCATGTTGCATACTACACAACTTCATTATGATAGAGCACGACCTTCCATCCAAGGTAGAAATTGAAGAGGAAGATGGTCGTGATCAGATAGATGTCCCAATGCTAGAGACATATGGGATGAGCCAGCGTGAGAGAGATGATTGGGGGAAATTTTGAGATGAAATAGCAAGAAGGATGTGGGCAGACTACAGATCTCGATCTTAGTCATTTGAATAACTACTATGACAGTGTTTAAACTTTAATGTCAGATTTAATAATTTTCACGAACTGAAATATATCTACTTAATAATTGAGGAGTCTATTTTATATTACTATTATTATCATATATTCAGGCATGTCAGGTTATATTAACTACTGTTATGACATATTTAGTGCTCTCATGTTATATTCAATGCTGTTATATCTAATGCTGTCATGTTATATTTAATGTTGTTATGACACATTTAATGTTGTCATGTTATATTCAATGCTGTTATATTTAATGCTATCATGTTATATTTAATGCTATCATGTTATATTTAATGTTGTTAGCACATATTTAATGTTGTCGTGTTATATTCAATGCTATTATATTTAATGCTGTCATGTTATATGTAATGTTGTTACATTTAATGTTTTCATGTTATATTTAATGTTGTTATGACACATTTAGCATTGTCATGTTATCTTTAGTGTCATTATGACATATCTAGTGTCGTTGTGATATGTTACAATTGACATCATTATTAGCTTGTGTGTGTGACTCAAGTATGTCATACACGGATCTATGGATGAGCATGGATGTTGATGTTCAAGTCAGCCATAGATCTTCTTCTTCTTCTTGCAAGAAGGTTTTGTGGACCAAAGAAATGGAACACAAGTTTTTAGACTTGCTCCAAGAGAAAGTGCAACTTGGAAAAAAGGCTGAAGGGGGTTTCAAAAAAGAATCTTGGAGTGCCATTGAAAGGAGGTTCAATGCAGAGTTGAAAATGAACTTATCCAAGGATAAATTCAAGAACAAGTTGAAAAATTGGAAGCAAGGGTATAGATTAATGAAAGACTTGAAGAATACAAGCGGTTTTGCGTGGAATGAGAGTACTCAATCTATGGATGCCGATGATAGTGTTTGGGATGAGTTATTGAAGGTAACATGGTCTTAAAGTCTCTTCTTTTAAGTTGAATATATATTTACTAATGAAAGACAAGTAATAAATTCAATCGTTATGTCATCATACAGAGAAAGGAATTTAAAAATGCCAGTGTATAAGAGACAATCTTTTCAATACTACAATGAACTAGCCTTGATTGTGGGGAATGATATAGTTGAGGGAACCATAGCTGCAACAACTCAAGAGACAAAAGAAGGGAACCTTATGGACGAGGCCGTAGATCTCAATGATGAGGAAGATGCCACTTATCATGGTATCGATAGTCCATCTTTTTAGTCTGTTGCTGATTTGGCCGATGATGGTATCGATACACCTACATCGAACCAATCTGGTGCAAGTGGCAGAGAGAACCCTTCAACATCATCGGAAAGGAGGCCAAAGAGGAAGGAGGCAAGCATGGTAGGATCCATGGATGCAATTTGCGAAGTGATAAGAGAGTTGGGTGCAGGACTTAGAGAGCCTCTGAAAATAGAGAACTCTGCTTTGCAAACTGATGCAGATAATGTGTATAATGCACTAAAATCCATCCCTGATCTTACCCAAGGTACTATGCTTGATGCATATGATAATTTTTTGGGTGATCCTGCCAGAGCCAAAGGGTTCTTGAAAATGGATGAAGGGGAGAGAGTCGCATACATTACACGGAAGTTTGGAGGACTCTAGTTAGGATGCAAAATCTTTTGACACAATTCTGTGTTTATTTGATACAATTTTGTGTTTATTTGATACATTGAACATGTGTTTGTTCATTGGGATAGTTTAGCATTCGGTTTTAGTTAGAGATATGCTTCTTACAGTTCTTTACATTTGGAAAAACTTGCACCTAGACCTCCCTGTCTGGCAATTGGTCCTCCTGCCAAGAAATCAATAGGATGTAGTCTTGAATTTTATGTATGCTCTTGCTCATTTTGTATGTGTATGTAATCTTGTGAATTAAGGAGCTGTAACAAACCATAAAAAAGAAATTAAGTTGGAACACTCAAATTAAGCAATAATAATCATATAAATCAAATATCTCCTGTCCCACTGTCTTTATAGCTCAGTTTTCTATTGTAATAAGCACCCTGATTTGCTTCTCATTTTTACTCTCCTTCACACTTTAATGTATTTCAATGTACAAAAATTTACTCAAATAGCTTTGTCTTTGAATTGGTATGTGAACTGGTGCTTGCAGCAGCACATACACATTCAAGTAGATAACTCTTTCACAGCTAAATGAATAGAAAAATAGATGTTTGCAACTAAATTAAACTTGCTAATATTTTTTCCCAGAGCCAATAGATTGTACAGTTCCAGAATCAGTCTCATAGTTTCTCAGAATGTACACAACAATAATGGGAGAGGAAATGGTTTCTCAATCCAGTAGTCTACTTCCTCTGTAACTGATCATTGTGGTTTGGTTAATTTGGTTAATTTTTAAGGAAATTTTGTGGTCATATTAGGGGTGTTTGGCTTGGAGTCCTAAGTGATTTATGATGTCCAATGCTTCACATCTGTGAGCATCATCACTGTAAATAAGTGTGAGCATCATCACTGTAATAAGTGTTGTGTAGATGTGAAGAAGTGCTGTGTAGTTGTGAATAAGTGTTGTGGTTGTAAGTAAAGACAACGAATAAGGAATGCCTTTGGCAGATGTAAAGATAGTGAAAAGTGTGGGCCTTTTCAGTTGTTAATTTTAATGATTTTCTTGTCTTCTTATGTGTCTGCCATACTTGAAATAAGGCAATGAATAGTGAATTATTTCTGTGGATAACTCAATGAGTGATGGTCTCATGAATGTTGTGACTTGCTTAATTGATGAAGGGAAAGGTAGGAGAATCCCCAATGGAGATTTCCTAGCCCCAACAAATAACTACACAATGAAAAAAAATAATAATAACACAGAGATTTAGATCCACACAATGCAAATACTCATAATAGAATCATCATATTTTCATCCAACATGCCCGGCTGTAAGGCCTTCCGGGTTACGGCCAAATAAAATGCAATTACAAGAGGAACTCCACAAGATCTCACAAGATCCAAACCAAACCCTAGCCACACTATGGTAGAAACCTCTAGGAAGATCCAAACTTGTGCTCGCAAGCCCACCAAGCAATCTCCTTGTTTCCCAAGCCACAACTACTAGTTCCTCTCAAAACTCACTCCTCTGCCTCTTCCTCTGCTCTAGGATGGATGAATAATGACTAAAGACTTCCCCCACAACCAATAATTATACCAATCTAAGCCACAGGTCATCCCAGAACATAAATTAAATATAGACACATAAATTAAATGCCACAAGTCGGGCAACAACAATAATTAAATGCCCAAAATTGATGTCTTAGTAAAATCACGATATCTCCTAGCTCCGGATGAATTAGGACTCGTTCTTCAAACTGTAGGTAGAAATATAGGCCCTCTTCAATACCTGAAATTCTCATCCTCTAACTCTTTATGGAAAATTACTTATATAGCCTGTAATAGGCACCAAATTCCTAAGCAAGGCCAAGCTCCTCCCATTCCATGCCAAGCAACCAAGACCATGCCGAGTTCCATTAAATACATCAAAACCAATTACCCAAGACCCAAGTAGGTTTATCCAACTCTACCAAACCCCTCACACATGAAAATAAGTCCACACGACTCCATCAAATCTCCCAAACATGCAGGATAGCCAACTACCCTGGGATGCTCCTGCATCAGACTCCCTAGGTGTGAAAAGATATTCTCAATAGCTGGAACAACATCGTTCGGGATTCAACACATAAATCCCCAAATGGTTCTTCACATACATGTCCTCCAAACCCTCATTCTATAAACTCTTTCCCTTGTTCTGTTGCTGCTTCTTCTGTGCATCCTTCTTCGATGTCCCACAGGTTTGTTGTCCACATTGACCTCTAACCTATTCAGAATATGCCAACTCAACTTGGTTGCCAATGCTCAGGTTCCTTCTATCAACCTCTTCCTTTTGCAAAGGAATCAGGGAATGCTTCTTTCCATCTTTCACAATTGTAAACACATTCTTGACACAATCATGCACAGCCCTACGATCATACTACCACGGTCTACCAAGCAATAAATGACAACTGTTCATGTCCACAATATCACACAACACTTGATCCTTATACTATCCAATCTAGAGATCAACAAGGCACTGATCCCTCACTTCCAAAGCATGCTCACCTTGCAGCCAACCAATCCTATAAGGATAAGGATGTCTCGTTCTTCTCAAACCAAGTTTCTGAACCATCTCCTCCACAACAAGGTTATCAGTACTACTACCATCCACAATCACATTACAAACCTTACCACCAGACTTACAACGGGTCCTGAACAAATTACTCCTCTGACAAGATTCCTGTGTCCTCTGACCAATCAGTACTCGCTGAGCTAGTAAACTCTCTCCTTGCTCAGGTTCCTGGTCTTTAGCTTCATCCACAACAACGGCTCTTCTGTTGCCATCCCTCTGCGGACATTCATAAGCTCGATGTCCATCTTCATGACATTTGAAACAAGTACCCCTAAATTCACCTTTACCTGCCCTTCTCTTTTGATCAATAGGTTTTGGTTCATCTTCTGCATTTGGTTTAGCCTTTGCCGAATAGTCCTGCTTCTCCTTCTGTCGGGAACTAACTTGATTCTTCCTTTTCAACTTTTCTTTAGCCTTCAAAGCATACTGATAGGCATCCTCAACTGAAGAAATATTCAACATACCAACCTCATCCTGAATATTGAATCTCAAACCATTGATACACCTAGCCACCTTCTCCTTAGACAACTCTCTATGTCCAGACCGAATAGTCAACTTGTAAAAATCCTCTGTATAATCTTTCACAGTCATATCCTTCTGTTTCAAATTTTGCAACTTCTTAAACAACTCAAGTTCATAATCAGCAGGAATGAACTTAGCCTTCAGTTTAGTTACCATAAATCTCCATCTAGTGATCTTCATTTCACCTTCATCTTCTCTATCCTGCTGTAACTCCTTCCACCAAAGAGCAGCATGTCCCTTCAACTTGGTCTGTGCTATCCTCACCCTAAGCGGATCTTCAATATCCTCGAGCTCAAAGTAGTCTTCCAATTCACCAATCCAATCAATCAGGT
>MU225923.1:20123-46729 GCA_018584345.1 Thuja plicata
ACATGCATGATGATGAATAAACCTAGATTAAATAATTATAGATAGAGGCATGAGAATTGAAATGGTGTTTATGCTATGCTAGGTATTAAAATACGATGGAGAAATGTAGTTAGCTCTAGATTGGATATAGAGTAATGAATTTTTGCAACTTTGAAATTTGATGTCCTTGGGACTATAAGTGGATATAAGGGAAGGCGACTCGATCTCATCCACCCGACTAGACTGGGCCGGATCAATTGAATGGATAAATGGTTAGGGGCCCAACACACACCACTAAATTTTAAAGTCCTCAAAAGCATAGCAAGAACGTCCACTAATTGCCAAGTGGTAATGTATATAAAAAACATTCATTTCTCTCTGCGGGCTTTAGTAGTATAATAATTGTGATATTGCTATTAGGATTCAACTTTGTAGTTTTTGAGTCAAATTCATTGACCCATGTTGCATGAGTAGTGGTTCAATAGAACCCATCTCTCATGAGAATGAATGGAACATTTAGCACTTATTACATCTCATTCATTCTCATGAAAGATGGGTTCTTGTGAACCACTACGCATGAAACATGGTTCAATAAGTTTGACTCAAAAACTACAAAGTTGAAATCTGATAGCAGTATCATAATGTGGTAAACTTTATATTTTTTTAAATAAGAATATTAAAAATATTTTTTTACAAAATATTATGATAAAAAATATTTTTTATATTATTCAAATTAGTCTAAAGTGCCGAGTAGTCCACATACTCTGCGGAAATGGGTAAGGTTCCTGATAATTGGGGGAACTGTGAGGAATGCAGCAGCAGTGTGGGAGCAGCTTGCAGCCTCGGAGGAAGAGCTTTTGTGCGAGCACTTCATCCTCTGGGCAGAGAAAACTAATTTCTACCTATAGCCTTCTTGAGAGATTTGAATTTGAATCTCTCGGAGATGACCCTACATATTCTGAATCGTTCCCGCTTGTGCTCGCGACTTCTGATACTTTCTAATCTCTAACCACCAGTGTGAAACCCTCGAGCGCCCCCTTTCAGCGTGACCTCAAGGGCGTAAGTCCTCCAATGCTCCACATTCTGGCGCACTACTACTACCTCGACTTATTTCTCTGTTCACAGTCCTGCCTATGTGATCTCAATGTGTAGAGGGAGGTGAGCAATTTCACAATCTTAGACCGACTAACCCTTAGGTTAGGTTAGGTTAGTTGGTATAGATCTCTTTCACTGTTTTCTCTCTAAACTCCACTTCATCATCACCTTCACTAAACTTCAACCCATTAATTCGCCGCATTGCATTCAAAGCTCGGTGCCATTCATCCCGTCTTTCGTCGGATTTCTCAATCCCCTTCCACTTTTCGTGGTCTGTCGTAATTTACCAACTTGTTTTGGGGAAGCCAAAAATCCCTGATGGGAGAAGCAGGTGATGCATCCGTTGCCCATTTTCTGGAATACTATGATTCTGTGGGCCTGTTTTGTCATCCGGCAGGCCGTTGGATTTCCGAACCGATCATGCATTGCAGGTGAAAGGTTTCGATGTGCATGGAATCGTATTAATTCGTTGATCTGTGGTAAAAAAAACAGCCACTAACAAACAAGTAAAATACGCACGGTCGAGATGGCTTGCATCGTCGTCCATCGCCTCTCGAACAGCTTCGACCATAGATATCCAAATTTAGCCCGTCTATTTACAAATAAGAACGTCAAGTTTGGGGTCGGTGAACCACGTGGAATTTCTTAGGGAGTGTTGCATGTCGGTTTATCATTTCAAAGCAGTGAAGTACGATCATTTTTGGGGGATCAGAAGTCAGAGCAACCAGAAATACATTAAAAGAGTGACGAGATGGAAAATTGGCAATGACGAAAGGAGTAAAATGAAATGAACAGACGAAATGTATCCAATGGTCGTTCAGAGTAATCAGCATGTCCCTTCCATATAAAAAATGCAACCCTGACGTGTAAAGTGGTGAAAATTGAACGCTTCAAATGATTTCAATGGTAGTCATTCTGTCTAGAGGGTTTCCCACCATTAGATTGGAAAATCTAGCTTGGCCTCTTTTATATGAAAACGCCTACGACGTAACAATAATCAGTATATATATTAGGTATATACATATCTGGTATTCCTGCTTTAACATTATTGCTTTGAATCGATCCCCCAGATTGTTTTTAGATTGTTTTTAGGTGTTGGCAATGATTCTAGAAGCGAAGAGAAAGACACCCATTAAGAAAATAAGAACACTCATTCCCTGCTCAAAGCCACATATGCAATATATGTATTAGGTGTATATACATTGTGTATACGACTGACGTGGTATATATTCGTTGAGTATATGTTTACTTGTGTTTGTATATGTTCGAAAATGGTATTTTGGTATGTGCTTTGATTTAATGAGCTGGGCATTGGAGGCAAAAATGTGGAGAGAAGAGTTATCTCTACTAATTTACTAATTATTAGAATGAGAAGAATTAGGCTAAATGGACTTTAATTAATTAAAAGATACATTTTAATAAATTTATTAGTTACATTTAGTGTGCCTATAAATTGTAATAGGAATTTAAATATTTCAAACATAAATTTGATTAATTTTATTGGTATAACTCTCAAATCAAATTAGAAACTACTGTCTATGATAATAAAGGAGAGAAGACACTTAAATCAACGACATTAATTATTGTCATCTATATAGAAAGGCTCAATTACACACTAACAAACCCAAAAATAAATAAATTTAAGAATCTCACAATCTCATAAACAATTGGAATTAATCAATGACAAGTTGAAAATCATTATACCTAAAATTTTCTATTCTTTCTTACGAAAGACAACTTCTTTTGCATGTTTTTTTCATATGGTTTAATTGAAAAAATAAAATAAAATAACATTTAACATGGACATTTTTATTTGAAAGGTTTTGTACTGACACCCTTTATGATCAAGTGCTTGCCCTGAAGGCGGCTGGTATCCTAGGACGCCAACCCTTTGTTCCCTTGTCCCCACCTATGGGTTCCTAGGTTACTTCCTCTATGAAGGAGGTGTTGTACAAACCTACCCCGGTTGTGCCCTCGGTTGTTTCACCTGCGCTCACTCCTGGCTCTCTAGGCACACTCGATTGTGAGGAGGTGGATTGGTAGACCCAGTAGAGAAAAACAAGGAATAAGAAAATCGATGTTGGTGTGTAAGCCAGACTAGGAAGGCCATCTGAAAGGGTCAGAAGATAGAAGAGTGTCGCTAAGGAGATTGTTGTAGGTAGCCAGCTAACCCTAGACCTCAACCAAAAAGGTAAGAAATGATTGTTCTCGCATAGAATATTAGGGGCCTCAATAACCCACAGAAACACTTTGTTGTTAAGAAGTACATCTGTGACTATAGATTGGACATTCTATTACTTCAGGAAGTCAAGATTTCTTATATGAATTTTGAAATTTTGGTTGGGAGGCTATGGTCCGGGGCCCATATTTTCTACTCTGAGGCTTTGGGGGCTTCTGGAGGTATTGCCACCTTGTAGAATCCCTCTAAGGTTAGGGGGATGCCCTCAGTTTCTCCCAACATTACCTTGCAGTGTCTTCTACCTCTTCGACGGTTCTTTGGCACTACTTTAATGTTTAAGCGCTCAACACCTTCCCTAAAAGAAAGGTTGTGTGGGAGGAGCTTTATGGTTCTTTCCTCTCCCTCAAGGATTCTAAGTTCTTGGTGGCTAGTGATTTCAATTCCCCCCTTTTCCCCTCGAAGAAGACCGGAGGTATGATGGACTACACTGAAAGCATGGGGGATTTGTCTAGCTTTGTCTTCTTGAATGACCTCTATGATATTGAGTTGAAGGGTAACCCCTTCACCTCAACCAACAAAAGGAAAGGCTCACACCTCATCCAGGTTCTCCTTGACCGTGTCTTCATCTTCTCCTCCTGGGATTTGGGGTCTGCTTCCTCGCTTGTTGGTCTTCCTAGGACTATCTCAAACCACAATCCTCTCTTTCTAAAGTGGGTGGATGTGTAGCATCCCTATCCAGCCCCCTTTAGATACGAAATCATGTAGGCATCCCATCCTAATTTTTGTGTGAAATTTTTGCACTTGTGGCAACCTCAGTGCAGGGAACTGTGATGTTCTGGGTGGCATCCAAACTTGATATCATCATAGGGTCTATCAAAGGGTGGAGAAAGACCACCTTTAGGGATATCTTTAAAACTAACAAGGAGATTTATGGAAAACTCGAGGGCCTCCATCAACAGATGGTCGCTGGCGATCTCTCTCTAGACCTCCACCTAGATGAGGAAACTACTAGGAAATACTAGAAATATGTCATTGCTAAGGAGGAAGTATTTTGGAAGCAGAGATCTCGGGTCCTATGGTTGAGGGAGGGTGACCAAAATACCACCTTCTTCCATCAATCTTCTTGTAAGCACAAGAAGAGGAATTCTATCGGTACCCTCTGTGACAATCTAGGAGTGGAGATTTCCGATCCGATTCACCTTGGCAATTTGGCTACTGATTACTTCACCCAAATTTTTTTGAAGTTGATTCTTTCAATTTGGAGGACTTGCAGGATCAACTCCTCTTGCACCTCCCCAGGTCTGTGACCTCTACTGATAATGATATCCTCCTCTCTCGGGTGTCGGAACACGAAGTTTGAAGGATTGTTTTTTCCATGAGTTCTTACAAAGCCCCTGGGTCGGACAGATTCCCCCTGACATTTTTTAAGGAATTCTGGGACATTTTTGATAAGGATGTGAGTAGTGAATTGAGTGATTTCTTCAGGACCGGGAAGCTCCTTAGGCAGCTTAATGATACTTATATTGTGTTGGTGCCTAAGTGTGGGGGCCCTAGGGCTATGGAGGACTTCCGACCGATAAGTATTTTCAACACCCTCTACAAGGTCTTCTCTAAGATTATGGTTAACTGTATTAAACCCTTACTTAGCAAGAACATAAGCCCCAATCAGAAGGGGTTTGTCTCTGGCAGGCAAATTGTGGATGCTGCCATCACTACCCATGAAATCATACATTCCATTGATCATGGAAAATTTGTGGGGATGGCCTTCAAACTTGATATATCCAAAACCTATGATAAGGTCAATTGGATCTTCCTCTACAAGGTGCTATCCACTTTTGCCTTTTCACAACCGTTCATTAACACTATCATGCCCTACGTGGAGATTGTCATATTCTTGGTGTTGTTGAACAACAAACCAGGTGCCAAGTTCACCCCGGGGAAAGGTTTGCGCCAGGGGGATCCCCTATCCCCTTACATCTTCATTCTTCTTGCTGAGGTCCTTCGTCGCAACATGATGTAGTTGGTCCAGACAGGTAGAATCCAGGGGATTAAGCCTTCCACCACCCTCTCCCCTTGGTCCTATAGCAGTTTGTTGATGAGACTTTCTTTTTTGGTGTCTCTTCGGTGAGGGAAGCTAGAGTGTGGAAGAATATGCTTGATGATTATGCTACTACTTCTGGTCAACACATTAACTACCACAAAAGAAGGATTGTGTTCTTCAATGCAGATTCATTTTGTCTAGGACAAAATTCTACAAATTCTAGGTTGCCAGTCAGCTTCCCACCATGTGACCTATCTAGGGCTTCCCTTAACAATTAAAGATGTGAAGAATGACTTATGGAACACCATTCTCAAGCGAACTCAAAGGAAACTTGTTGGATGGAAGGGAAAGCTCCTTAGCAGCACCGATAAGCTCCAATTGCTCTATGCCTCTTTACAAGGTATCCCTCTATATTTCCTCTTAATTTTCAAAATTTTGGGTATAATGGCAGACAAAATTGAGAAAATTCAATGCACTTTCCTCTGGTCTGGTTGTGAGGAAAAAAAAGACTCCCCCTAATCTGTTTGGACAAAGTTTCTTGCCTAAAAATCTTGGTGGCTTGGGATTAAGGAAAATTATCAGTCTAAACAGAGCGTTGTTGTCCAAGGTCACCTGGTCTCTAATCCAGGGATCTTCTGATTGGGGAAAAATCATGGAAGCCAAGTACCTAGACCGTAGCCGCTTCTGCAAACTCTTCATGGAGCATGGCCACCCACAGGGCTCCAAGATTTGGAACAACATTCTCAAATGCAAATGCGTTCTTGATAGGGGCTTCACTTGGCAACTAGGCAATGGTAGGGATATCCATTTCTGCGAGGATGATTGGCTTCCTGATGTCACTCTAGGGTCTTCGAAGTTCTCTTACCTCAGGAACATCCTCACTCTTCAGGTTCGTACCCTGGTTTCTAATTATATTAGACATGGGTGGTGGATGGATTTCCTTCCCCATCTGCATGGAAGGCCTGATCTTTTTCTTCTTGCCACTGATCTCCGGGAGCTGCTGGATACAACTCACATTCCCCTTATTGTCCGCCCTAACAGAATTCTTTGGGCCCACACCTAACATGGGGTCTTTTCGGTCAAGTTGGCCTACAATATGTTGATTAAGGAGGTTGCTGACACGTCTTGCTGGAAGAAGGTATGTGGCTAACAACTTATCCCTAAGGTGAACTTCTTCTAGTGGACAATGCTTCATGGTAAAATCTTTACTCTTGATAACCTAGTTAAAAGGAGTTTCAGCTTTGCCAATAGATGTTGTCTTTGCAAAAAGGAGGAGGAAAGCATCAATCATATCATGCTACACTGTGAGTTCTCATCGAAGGTCTAGAAGCTAATCATCCCTCGTCTAAACCTTAATTGGGTTGCGAACAAGGATATACAACACATGGCTAACGATTGGCATTCCCCCTCCCAACACCCTCTGATTAATCTTCTATGGTACCTTATGGCATGTTTGTGCACCTTGTCACCTCATTTTGATATTTAAAAATATTCAATGTATAATTAATTGAAGAATAATATGGAGAAATCAGTATAAGTAGCTTCACTTTTTTGAAAGGATAAATAATGAAGATTCACATCATCTAAATGTAGGATAGTTGTGTGTTTGTGCATTTTATCTTTAAATATTCACTTAAAGTCATTAAACAAGTCTATCTAAGATTTTGACAAGATATTTATATGTACAAAATCTAACAAGAAAGTTTTAAAAATGTGTACTTTATCAATTAAAATTTGTTAATCTCAAATCAAATTTGACATAAAGTTCAAATTTAGGACACATAAGATTGAACCTACAACATGCAAAATCTATTTTTTTAAAAATTGAAGACAACCAACTTAAATTTTATTCTTTCTAGACTTTACAATTCTTTTACGTGATCTATCCTAACTCGAGATTGAATTTTTAATTCTCAAGTTTATCTCATTACACAGTTTTTATTAAAATCAAATCTTATTACAAACAATTATTATTAAGAGGGACTCCATTCTAATTAAATATAATAAACAGGTGAGAGGATAAGATGGGATTTTATAGAAGCATAAAGTACAATCCAAATATAAGTGAATGAGAGCAGAACAGAATATATCATGATTTTTTAAAGCACTTGATAAACGAGGAGAACAARAGAAAAACCCATCATCGTGCAATTCATTTACTGCTAATGTTCATCACACACGCAGCATATTTTCTTATCGTGTTGGCATTAAAGAATGCTGTAAATCAATGAAAGAAAGAGACTCTGCCATAATTACAGAGTTTCAACGTGTTTGTTTTGCAGCACAATAAGTTTGAAAAATAAAGCTTTTCTTAAAAGATTTAGCCATTCACGTAATTCAACATGCAATTCACTTATTGCTAATGTTCATCATATACGCASCAAATTTTTTCATCATAGACTACTTGCAGATATCTGAAGTCGTCAATCCTTTTGAATAAAACTCATCTGCCTGTTTAACTCATGACATCTTAGCCCRGAGAAAATATGAAYYGTGGACGCAAGCAGACAATTATTTGGAACCCTAATAATTATTGTCGATGAGGAATGTAGTTCTCAAAAGGAAATTKTGACACTACTATATGCAATGTTTCYAAAATGTAAACTATSATTGCAAATTGTATTATAGAACACYKGAMAACATGGAAAGAACTCCTTGTTGCTTCTTGAGAGWGATGTTTTTATGTGTTYAACATTAMTAATAATTGGCAGTGGCTAATTTYTATGTAAAATGTATCAGGGTCCGTTTGGCAGCAGGAATACTATATCCTAGATATGGCCAATTCAGAGAGATGCTGCATATTCAAGAAGATGCTTATCCTTGAAATGAAATCCAGAATATGGTCTGACCCGTTTGGTTCACCCGGAAGATGAATGAGAAGATGCATAAGGAATTTTAATTCTTTATTTTTTAATTTCTTTGAATATGGTGTGTATATATGTGTATGTATACACACATGCACACATGTGTATATGTGTATATACACACATGTATACACATATACACACATACACACATGTGTGTATACACACATATACACACATTTGTGTACATATACACACATACACATGTGTGTTTATACACACATACATGTGTGTGTGTGTATACACATACAAGTGTGTATCCATGTATACACATATACACACACATATACACATGTGTGTATACACATATACACACATTTATGTATATATACATCCATATACACACATGTGTATATATACACACATATACACACCATACATATACACACATTTGTGTATATATACACACATACACACATGTGTATATATACACATATACACACACCATACATGTGTGTATATATATAGACATATACACATGTGTGTATATACACACATATACAAACACCATACATGTGTGTATATATACACATGTGTGTATATACATATGTGTGTATATACAGATGTGTGTATATACACACGTGTATATAGATACATCCTTATAGCAATATAATACATCTTTATAGTCACGGATCCCACGAAATATTAAATTTGCTTTTGTAAAAATTGGAATTGGAATTCGAAATTCCAATTCCACCTATTTAGGTGGAAGATGATATTCCCATTTTGGGGGCAAAATGAGAATTTTGGAATTCCAATTCCATTTTTTACCAAGGACCCAAACATGGAATTTGACATTATCCAGAATTAGATAATGCCAATTCCGGTCCAATTCCTACTACCAAACGAGCCCTCAAAGAATAWAAAAGGTCTAAYTTTTYTTTTCAGATTCGYRAGAATATATTAGATTWTTTGCAAATTTTTTTGGGTTTTCCACCACAAAATATGTAGATCWTGAAGAAMAAATGCTGARAATTTCATGAAAATCTGTTGTGTTTTCCATTTTTTAGAATTYGGTCAACGRWGCATTTTACATGGAGGATAGTCACGTCCCTAATAATTTATATTATAGGAGTSAAATACGAGATAARAAATTGMATMGAYTCTAATATAAGAACTATAGTTTCAATTATATTTTTTAATTGAATTCARAATCATATTYTCTTAKGTGTATCAGAAGTAAAATAAAAAAGCTTGTATGAAGCTGCCATTGGAATTTGGTGGATTAGATTTATGTGTCATGTGTTTCATTRTGAGCACCATGGATATAATCATTCATGYTGATTTGATTTGTACCATGTGGATTTGATCTTTGCTAATTGTAGACTATTGGAAATTGTGTTGCCTTAGTARTATTGAAAAATAYATTTGKGAKAATMTCAAATCAAACATTCAAGCTCATSAGAGATGGGCTCTTGTGAACTACTACTCATGAAATATAGGCCAACACAAATTTTACTCAAAAAMTATGCAAGTTGATCTTGATAAAAGGTCATATAATTTAAWACACTAAAMAAATACCTCCTAATGTGTAATTGAATAAGATAGGRTGCATTAAAATGAATGGTTYGTAAGGTACACTACTTGGTGAAAGTTTTGTAAATGGACTAACAAACTAAGTGGTGTTGATCTAGATAGAAATTTTATGCCTAAGAACACTTGATTCARAGTCATACTTGGGATAKGTAACMTTCCAAGAAGTCTTGATGTTTMACCCTTTCAAACATCACCTAGATCTAAYAAATWCTAACAAGAACACTCATCATCATAAAAYGTGAAACASTAAAGGTTAAAAWAWAWAWTTTTGTTTRTGGAGCCAMTTTTTTTTTTAAGGAGAGATTACGAAAATTATAAGTCTCAAACAAGTTGATTACAAATRAAAAGGAAAAAGGTTGCCWAGAAATACAYATTTTGAAAAGAGTGCAARTGCGTGAAYGCCAAAACCAATGACCACATRATATTAGATAAGTTGTTCTTCTTGTACTTAAATTTAATTRCATAAGARARATATTTGTTCAAATGGGAAGGATGGGTAAAYTAGCAAAGAAAATAAAATTTTAATGTGTGAATAGAATATTTTGGAAGAGTACCTAGATTAAATTATAGAGAAAAATGAATAATTAAAAGAGGAAAATAGCTCATAAAAGAAAGAAATATCAAAAYTGAGRAACAAACAAACAAACAAACAAAAAGTCAATTTCTTATATYKTATGTAAAAGAAAATGATAGTCTAAGGTCTAATCTTACACTATATAATGTGTCATGTGATACAAATGATTTTTGTTGTTTATTAGATATATCATTTGACAAATGYGATATAGTTMAAGGTGGTTTAGATAAATTTAAAGAATTARWACTCKAGACAAACAATATTTTTTAATCTAYAACTCTTGCTAGTTGTAAGGATACTGAAAAATGATAGCTCTTCAAATAATATTGTTTTCAAGATRATAGAAAGAATGGGATATAAAGGAAAATGTTTGAGAAGATATAGATAMGGAATTATAGAGCCCATTSAGCCAATAATGAGGCCAAAAAGTGAAGTCCTYRRATATGTTAGTGATTAAATAAATAAAAATGATGTTGAAAGTATTATAAATTYAAAAAAAACAATCTCAAAGAATGCAATGTRTATAATTTTCTTATTGAAAGGAAACATGTTGGGATCTTTAATAYCCTTGTACTGTTTATGGATTGAAGAATCATTMTAAGAAATTATGTTGTACTAGAATGTGGRAGAAATAASCTCTACAYGATAGTAYAAAGATGGATTACTRCATTTATATATTGATTATGTTCATGAAAGTAAAAACTATTCGAGCTACCTATTTTTGTAATCAATTTCTTGTGTAAAAGTTCAATAGATATMWTGAGAAGGATAGTTGTTTGTGAGAAGGGTGACCTACATAGACTACATTCATGTATTCAATTCACCCTTATAACTACTCAAGATTAAAAGAAATCMAYATTCATAGATAAAATCTACAAAATGGAATGTCATATAAACAAGATGTAAAGCTGCTTAAATTTAAAAAWATATTCTACACATTAAATTTGGTTGACTTGAAGAACTTCCAACTATTAAATCATATATAATTTTTTTTTAAYTCTCTTAAAAAATMTATGTAAAATGCAGTGAAAAACATCCTTYTGAAGAAGTCGAGGGTATAAATTGATTTCTTTTTAAAAACTACCATTTTTTATATGTGAAATTCWACATAATCTAAGAGATRAAAAAGAGCACTATWACAAATTGAGGGCAATAGTGGACCATCCATAAGCTTGGAGAAGTAAGTACAAATAGGAAGAGTGATTGGGTCAAATCAAAAGTCGAATCCAACACTCAATRAGTGGTGGCGAGTTGCCTCCCACRAACCTARGATGAAGTRTTCAAATRGAATCGACACCTCTCTAATACAACWCCTAAATRATGACAACTTGTGTAGACAAGTGTCAAATKAACATAAAAGACAATKAAAARCCTAAATGTAATAAAATAAATAAATACACTAACATTATATAATTTTTCTSTAGACATATATAYACTAATTTAATCAGCARCTCATTATATAAYGTACCAAATCCAAAAAGAAATTGGAAGACCTCCCTGTATTTTGACGATACAAAGAAACAAAACCCGTTATTGYCRAGSGGGATTTGATTCATCTATGTTTTAAGTGGAGTTTYCAAAGTTAAAAMAATTCACTGTTTGTTTTCTCTGTGTGAAGAGAATCSATCGCCTGCCTCAASATTACGAACAAAATYKCWAACACAATATTMAAAAACGTACGTCTCAAAAATTAGAATMTTGATTTYAAARAAAATATCCAAATATGTAAGCCAAAATTAWAATCTTGTAAGCCTTCTCACAATYATAGGAATCCCCTTCAGTTGCTTAAATATTATACAAGCCCAAAACAAAGATCTTGTCAGTAGGCTAATATTTTTCAGCATCTGGAACGGCAAMATGCCGGCTGTTGATGTTGAYATCAATGTCTTTCTTTACTGCATTCACCKTGGGAATGTGTTTCAGATTTACACTTGTGCACARGCTAAATTTTCAGTTTATTATAAAAAGRAGAAACAATAAAACATTGTAAACAACGTTCWCACATCAACTGTTCAAYAAYTGACCGTCTTGTAAGCCTACATGAACAATGTTYACTCAATWTWAGTCTATAAAAWGCTCTGCATTATGATAGTGTAAATCCTAAAGTTTGAAACAAGAAGCTTTGTTGCCATTCCCATAATGGTAAACACATATGAAYAGCCAAGAATCTATCAAGAAGCTTTGTTCAAATTSSATTAAGTCATGKGGTTTTTTSTTTTTAACTAAATTAGAGAATGTTAGTACAAGCTGAKATTTGAGACTAATTTGGAGGATGAATTSATTTTGCAGGCAGAGTATGGAGATATTACAATCCAGGAGAATGAATTGGAAGGGTTTGTGGACTGGAAAGGAAGACCCATTCACAAGAAAAGCCATGGCGGAACMCACTCTACCCTCTTTGTTTATTGTATRAAAACTTCATSCTCTTAATGCTTTGAAACATCAGATGATCACATTACTTTAACTAAATATAGTTAATATAGTCTSATTTTGACGTTCAATTATGGAAAAAAAAATTACACTAATGTTTTAGATCATATTCTACAACTYACATTAGCATTTTGAATTATATTTCATRCTTCATRATTGATCATCTTGTCAATCATATATCAACGTTTTTCATGATTTAATCATTTTTCATGATTTAATCAATATTTAGAATCATATTCYACTATTCATATCAGATCATTTYTAATAATTATAWATCAATGTTTTYSRTAAAAAAWTTATCAATTTTTTGGATCATATTCTRTGATTCATGATYTCTATCAATTTTATATCAATGTTTAGAACATATTTCATGCTTCATATTGATGTTTTTGATCATATAATATGATTCGTGATCAATCATTTCTATTTGGATCATATTCTATGATTCATGATCTCTATCAATTTTATATCAATGTTTAGARCATATTTCATGYTTCATATTGATRTTTTTGATCATATAATATGATTCATGATCARTYATTTCTATCAATTRTATATTGATGTTAAAGATCATATTTTATAATTTAYATCAACRTTTTGAATYATATTCYATGATATATGATTGATCATCTCTATCAAAAATATATCAATGRGCTAGATCATATTTCATGATTCATATCAATTTKTTWATTCATGTCTRAACATCTCTATCAATTACATATCRATATTTTAAATAATATTTCATGATTCATATCTATRTTTTGAATCACATTCYATAATTCATAATTGATATATATATAAAATTATTCATATTTACATATCAATCATATTTCATGATTCATATGAACGTTTCCTATATATTTTATGATTCATATGAACGTTTCCTATTATATTTAATTATTCATAATCAATCTTTCCATTTGATAGAAATGTAGAAAGACGAATGATGTTTAAGATGTGGATGAGACATTAATCTTTGTGTATGATGAATTGCAGTAATAGAAGCATTTGACAACATAGCCTTTCTAGCGTCGGCTGTGAATCTTGTGAACTATTTTACATTGTTCATGCATTTCGAAATCGCTGTAGCAGCCACCACGCTGACCAATTTCTTGGGTACTTGTTTTCTGCTGGCACTGGTGGGGGGATTCATCTCTGACTCCTACCTGAACAGATTCAAAACATGCGTTGTATTTGCTTCAGTAGAACTTTTTGTAAGTTATTTTACGATCTCTCCTTCACTTCAAGTCTATACCCATTTGCTAGTTCCAATTCATTTTCCAATGGATTTGCAGGGTTACATAATATTGACAGTACAAGCGAGCAAGAAGTATCTACAGCCTCCACCCTGCAGCCTATTCGATCCCTCTTCTGTGTGTGAGAAAGTGAGTGGGGGGAAGGCTGGCATGTTGTTCATTGGATTATATCTTGTTGCTCTTGGAAATGGAGCTGTGAAGGCTGCTTTGCCAGCTCTAGGAGCAGACCAGTTTGATGAAAGAGATCCCAAAGAGAGGAGAAAAATATCAACTTTCTTCAACTATTTTCTTCTCAGTCTGTCTATAGGAGCATGCATTGGAGTGACAGTGGTGGTATGGCTAATGAACAACAAAGGATGGGATGTGGGTTTTGGAATATGTGTAGCAGCCATTTTTCTTGGAATCTTAAGTATCAGTGCTGGGCTTACAACTTATAGAATCAATGCTCTTGGAGGCAGCCCTCTAACTCGCATTGCCCAGGTGATTATGGAAAATTCAAAAACTGTTTCTTCAATAAAATAGAGCTAGTTATATTATCAAACCTAGTTTATTCAACAATTTGCAGTGCCCTATGATGGATTCTGAGAGGTCAATTTTCAATTGTAGATCCAAAAGCTATTGGTATTATAACACTCTGGTAACAGACAACTCTTAAAAGAAATTATATTTTAAACAATTGTTGAGTAAAGGCTAAATTTGTGTGTTGTTGCCTCAGGTATTTGTGGTTGCTCTGCACAACAGAAAGCTTAGACTACCAGAGAATTCAGGGAGTTTATATCAGGCATATGACAAGGAAGCAGCCATCCACTCAGAGAGGCTCCTGCATACAAATCAGTTCAAGTATGGAATCCTCTAATTTCATTTATACTCCCTTTCAAATAATATATTAAAAAATCCTTTATGTAAATTGTATATGTTTAAGAAAATTTAATCAAAATATGTAACGAAAAAATGTAGTATTTATCATTTAAAATAAAATAAATAAATAATAGAAAGTAAAAGTCATTTAGGAAAAGATTTGAGTATAAAATCCAGCACAAAATGTTACAATTACAACTACAATTATTTTCTATACAATAATGAATCTCTTATTTCATCATTCAACATATGTACTTATAATTAGACACATTAAAAGTCATTTTATACATGCGCTGCAATTTATATAGAAGATAAACATCAACACTTTAAAATATGGCTGAATATCAAAAAGTTAAAACAGCAGTTAACAATATTATCAGTGGAAAGTATACAATACTTACACCACGTTCTCTAACTTATTGAATACTTTCCGTAAGGAACACTCCTTTAAAATGTTAGTTTTTGAAGGCCACCATTTCTATTGACTTCCTCTACCAAGTAAATCTCAATACTCAGTCAATGAATAACATTATTATTATACATCAACTTACAAAAATACTTGTTTACATTCAAAAACTAATGTCACATAATGGTATTGTTTTCAAACATGCTTTTGACTAAGCATGATGCTTTGTCAAATATATATTGCACCTTAAATGTCATAATGTATTATTATGATTTAATCATCGAGAAAAACTTTTGTATCCCCTACACTTCCTTATATGTATGAGTAGCTTCCATTCAACACAAAGAGAGTTACAAAGTAGGAAAGGCCAACTACCCAGCAAGGAAAAAAACATTACACAACCCTCTCATTATCCACTAATTTTTTTTATCTATCTTGTTGATTCTTCACAAAGTCTAAATACATATCCGCTAGTGGATCTTTAAGTTTGAATATCACTCACCCAATCAGAATCAACAAATCCTTGCAAATTGAAAGCTCTCTCTCTCTCTCTCTCTCTCTCTCTCTCTCTCTCTCTCTCTCTCTCATAGATGTGTGTGTGTGTGTACCCACATATATTTGTAATAGATCATTTTATTAAACANCGCTCTCTCTCTCTCTCTCTCTCTCTCTCTCTCTCTCTCTCTCTCTCTCTCATAGATGTGTGTGTGTGTGTACCCACATATATTTGTAATAGATCATTTTATTAAACATGGTTTGGACATATATCCACTCAAAAATCTCATTGCATATGCAATGCCAAGTATAGTTACATAGTATAGACCATTGTATACATGAGACTACCAACAATAGTAGTGAATAAGGAACCTAGCATTTTTGGACTCAATTTCTTCCTATATTAGAGTAATGTTTAACAGATAGTTCCTATCCTACTTCCTAAATCTTTGTAATATCACTTCATCATATTTTATTTCACTCACCAAAAAAATTTATGTCCTCCCTATCTTGTAGTAGTGAATAAGGAACCTAGCATTTTTGGACTCAATTTCTTCTTATATTAGAGTAATGTTTAATAGATAGTTCCTATCCTACTACCTAAATCTTTGTAATATCACTTCATCATATTTTCTTTCACTGAGCAAAAAAAATTATGTCCTCCCTATCTTTTACATTTTAATCTCTTTTCTCCTAATTTTCTATTGTCTCAACAATCAAGGTATCTTTCAATTAAATATATTTTTTAAAGATTTTGTTCTCATTTCTTTTGATAATAGAGATGCTAGTGCATGATAACTCTTTAATATAGAAGTATTTTTCATGATTGTTATTACATAAATGATCTACTAATTTATTGACTTCCAAATTTTCTATCTTTCTAACTTTCATAACTCAAAATTATTTCTACAATTTTTTTCTCCCTAATGCTTCCTATCATATTTTTTCACACATAGATTCTCAAATGCAGAACCCTCTAAGAACAAATTTTATTTCAAACACAACCAACCATAATCCTTTAAACAAAGCACAAACCAAATTCTAATGCCATGTGTGGAGAAATATATATATAATATAAGCATTGCATATATGATCTAAAACAAAACAGAAACTAGAAAAAAAGGGCAATGCATTACGAAAAATCCTTTCAAGTTCAAGATATAGCCTCCAATAAAATCTTTTAGAATTGTAAAAACTTAACTATTCTCCTATATGATAAAAATCTCTCTTAATTCGCCTTTAAGCAACTGTGGATATAAATATACACATCAGATATATGTTTGTGTGGGGGGCTGGGGGGGGCAATCTACCTCTGCAGGTTAATTAATTCTAGGTGAGAATCTTAGGGTTCCCGGCCCTACTATTTCCATGGCAGGAGTAGAGATATAGCTTGAGGGCCAACAATTAATTTGTGGGGGAAAATAGTTAGGCCAAGAGATCGAATCATGTGTGGTGATAGCCTTTAACAACCACCATGAATAATCTTGGAGTTCTTGAATTATAAATGTTGTTAGGAATTACTGACAATGTTTTCCTTTTTCTTGACAGATTTTTGGACAAAGCAGCAATATTAACAGACAATCTGATGGAAAATGACAAGTATTTGGTGACTCCATGGCGTTTGTGCAGTGTTACCCAAGTGGAAGAAACCAAAGTTCTGCTGAGAATGATCCCTGTATTTGCAAGCACAATAGTAATGAACACATGCTTAGCACAACTTCAGACATTTTCTGTTTCTCAGGGATTCACCATGGACACCTCAATGGGAAAGCACTTTGACATCCCGCCAGCCTCTCTCTCTATAATTCCCTTGGTAATCATAGTAATCATAACCCCATTTTATGACAGAGTTTTTGTTCCCCTTGCAAGAAAATTCACTGGGCATGAGACAGGGATTACTCACCTCCAAAGAGTTGGAGTTGGGTTAGTATTGTCTGCCGTTTCAATGAGCATTGCAGCTCTAGTGGAGGTGAAGAGAAAAAATGTGGCAATAGACCATGGAATGGTGGACAACATACCAATTTTGATGGCACCCATTCCAATAAGTGTATTTTGGTTGGGATTTCAGTACTTTGTTTTTGGAATTGCAGACTTATTCACTTTTGTGGGGTTGATGGAATTCTTCTACAGTGAAGCCCCTGCTGGAATGAGATCCTTGGCCACTGCATTTTCATGGACTTCCTTGGCTTTGGGTTACTTTCTCAGCAGTGTTTTGGTCAAGATTGTGAATAAGGAAACTCATACCACCAAAACTCATGGTTGGCTTGGTGGGAACAATCTGAACCGCAACCAGCTTAATCTGTTTTACTGGTTACTTGCTATTCTGAGCATGATAAACTTTGTCAACTATCTCTACTGGTCCAGATGGTATAAATACAAACCAAATGTTACGGGTCAAGTTGCAGATGGGGCCTCTCCAGAAGCTTCTACAACTCGTCTTGCAGAATTTTCCACTACTTGATTGGCGGATTTCATATTAGATTTCTATCCTCATTATTTCTATGAAACGCTTCTTGTAATTCCACATGACCAAGAACATTTGGGTGTGGTTTATTTAATAATCAATGGTCTAAAATACTCAATAAAGTATTGCTAGTTTTCACTTCGTTTTATAATTTCTTGCATTGCCTATTCAATGTTTCAAAGTATGGCCAGTTCTCAGATCGTTTTATAATTTCTTGCATTGCCTATTCAATGTTTCACTGCCATGTGCTTTTTTTTTGATAATTTGCTAAGCACTTTTTGAGTGTGGTATATGTGTGGTATATGTTTCTGAGACTGTTTACTTAGTCTATCGATGGCAGTATCCTCCAAAGTAGGGATATTTCTGACAACCGTGGCAACCATTTGTGACACCAAATGTTGAGTGGGATATTTCTTATCAACCGAACAAAATTTTGCAGTGTCATATAAAGAAAATTTGTGCCCTTAGATAAATATAAATAATTTTTTAACAATCTTTTTGAATTATTAAAATATGGGAATTTTATGTTGAAACAAGCAACCATCGTCACATTTAGGGGAGTTATGTCAACTATTTTTCTGCAAACTTTAATGGACGGTTAGAAGTAGTTTATCAAAGTAGTTATACTTCAAAAAATTTAATTCTTTTATAAAATTATAATGTTTCATTATAGCAGAAGAAGATAGTTATGGAGGTAAAGCTAACCAAAAGGATATTGTGAAAGAATTTGAAGAGATCACATTAGAGGAACCTATTTTTATTTCTATTAGTCCTCTAGAACATAGGTTAAATTTTCCTACAACCAAAGATCAAGAAGATGACATTCTGCAAATCAGGATCAATGATTTGTGGGATTTAGCAAGGGCTGATGCAAATTCTTCCTTCAACAAGGATAAGGAACAAGCGACCAAAAATCCTAGATTTGGGAATGTTTCACCAACTCTACATTTTGTAGGAACTTCATAATTTAATTCATCCAACAATAGCTCGGGATGCAGAAAATCCTCCAGATTGTTGGCGAAAGAACAAAAAGAAAACAAGATGGAATCAGGAGATAAAGCAAAGAAGTATAGGCCTAAAAATAAAATCAAAGGGGGTATCATTCCGCTTAAACCAGTACAAAATAGTCAACAATGTTAGGGGTTAGGCTTGGAGAACTTTCCAAAAGTTAAAATAGTGGACCGGCCTTCAGAATCACCTATATCTTCAAGGCTTCAGGCGGTTTATGATCTCTTTGGATGTTCAGGAAATAAATCTATGGATAATGAGGCTAAATCACTCTCGTTTGTTGAAAGACTTTTAGAAGTAGACTATGTAGAGGAGGAAGAGAGGTTGAATGATATTGAAGGTCTTGCCTTTTACAATGATAACATGGAAGAGAAGATCTCAGATACTCCCACTGAAAGAAATCCAATTGAATTTCCCATGGCTTCTTTAACTCCAAACCAATTAAATAACTTATACATTCAAAAATCCCTATCAAATAACTCTCTTCCTGACTGTGGGGCATTTAAAAAAAGGTAAAGGTAGAAAATCTCTTGTTGTTTTAAGATCTGATGATGGGGAAGACTATGACCAAACCAAAATCACAACATACTTACAAGTAGGGAAGGGGAAGTTCCTTCCCAAGTTACAATGAAATTATTATCATGGAATGTTTGGGGTCTCGACGCCCCTAACAAGCAGCGAGTAGTAAAATGCATCGTTTTATCTTCCAAAGTTGATGTTGTACACCTACAGGAAACAAAAATGAGTAGGGGAAAATTATCCAATTTCACCAAATCACTTGGGGACAGGTCAGTAGAAGGGGTTGATGTCATTGGTTCTTCGAGAGGAATTGCAATCATTGGGAATCCAAGACATTTGTCATGCTCGAAATGGGAGAAGAGCTCAAACTGGATAGGAGGTGAAATTAGAAGTTTAGTATCCAACTTGAATTTCTACATCTTAAATGCATGTGGCCCAATTCTCAAAAGGAGGAAAATGGAAGTTTGGGAAGAGATTAGCAGATGGCTTATAGCATGGATAGATGGTAACATCTTTTTAGGGGGATACTTTAATGTCATAGTTCATCCATCCAAAAAACTGGGAGGTTCTCAAAGGGAGTCCCAATCCCAAACTAATTTTATGTATTGGCTACAATCAGAGAATTTAATGGAAATAGAACTCAACAATGGTTGGTACACTTGGTCGAATAGGAGACTTGGGCCTAGCAACATTTCAGAAAAATTAGAAAAAAAATTCTTTAAAGGTGATCCCACAATATTTCCATTTGATTTCAAAGCATCCATTTCTCCAACTTCATGTTCAGACCATTACCCCATCCAACTGGAAATTTTAGGGGAAGATAAGCCTCCTCTGTGTCCATTTAAATTTAAGAATATGTGGCTTAAGGATGGAAAATTTAATAACCTGATCTTATATTGGTGGTTAGAATGCAGAATTAAGGGATCAAAGATGCTTTATTTTGTGTCAAAACTAAAACATATCAAACAAAATCTGCTTATTTGGAATAGAACTCACTTCAATAATATCTTCTCTTTGAAAGGTGATGTTGAGAAAAAGCTTGAGGACTTGAATGAAATCATTATGCTACAAGGAATGAACAAGGATCTTTTTGACTTGGAAAAAGAATTGTTAAGGGATCGTGACGACATTTTAGCTAAAGAAGAAATCTTTTGGAGACAAAAATCAAGAGAAAACTGGCTGGAAGCATGAGATAAAAATACCAAGTTCTTTCATACTCGTACTAAAAAGCATAGGAGTGTTAATAGAATTCATCATATTTTTAACCCTTAGGGGGTCCTACTTCAAAATCAGAAAGAGATTCAAAAGGAAATAGTTAATTTTTATACAAATTCGTTAAATCATTCAGAGAGTTCTCATCTTAATGCTTAGGATGATTTGTTGGCTGACATCCCAAAGATTATTTCCAATGAGGACACTCAAATTTTCTTAGACAAATTTTCAGAGAATGAAATTTTGCAAACACTTACACACATGGCTCTTGACAAAGCTCCAGGGCCTAATGGATTTCCTCACTGCTTTTTCTTGCATTGCTGGCATATATTCGGGAAAGAATTCACAGAAGCATTGGAGGTTGCTCCCTCCACAGGTAGATTTTTAACTGAAATTAACAATAATTTTATTTCTCTCATTCCCAAGAAGGATCAAGCTTATTGTATGGATGAATTTAGACCGATAGCCCTGTGCAACACCATTTATAAACTATTTTCCAAAGCTTTAGCTAATAGATTAAAACTAGTTTTGGGTAAGATTATTGGGGAAGAGAAAATTTGTTTGTGCTTGGGAGATCAATTCTAGATGACATTATTTTAGGAAAATAAGCTATTCATTCCATTCAATGTACAAACAACCAAGTATGTTAATTAAATTAGATATTAAGAAGGATTATGACAGGGTGGACTGGCGGTTCTTAGCCAAATGCATGGAGAGATTTGGTTTTTCTAAAGCTTGGATTAATCTAATTTATTGACACAAGTATTTCTACTCTAAAATTTTCCATCCTTGTTAATATCTCCCCTCACGGATATTTTGAAGGCTCTAATGGAATTAGACAAGGAGATCCCTTATCTCCCTTTTTATTCATCATCATGGCAGAAGCTTTCGGGCGCAGATTTATCAGTCTTCAGAATCAAGGAATTATTAAGGGAGTGGAAATTACTTCTATTAGGGCAGTCACTCAACAACAATTTGTTAATGATATCCTTCTTTTTGGGAAAGGCATTATCAAGGAGGCTTTACATATTAAATTTTTTTTAGACAATTATGCCCTAGCTTCAGGAAAAGTGGCTAACAAAGAAAAATCTCTGATCTTATTTTTTCACACTAAAAAGAAAATTGAGTAAAAAATTAAAAAGGTATTGACATTCAAGATTGGATCCCTCCCATGCTCCTACCTTGGTATTCTAATCGACAAAGTTTTGAGAAAAACTTTGGCTTGGAAACCTATTGGCGAAATAATGGATAGAAGAATGGATTCATGGAAATCTAAGTGGTTATCCTAGGCAGACAAAGTTGTGATGATCAAAGCCACATTGGCAAAAATTCCCATATATTTAATGTCCTACATTTCATTACCCATGGGATGTTACATGGATACGTGGTTAAAAAAATTAGGAAATTCTTTTGGCAGGGAACAGACACTAAAAGAAAATTCAGCCCCATTTCATGGGACAAGATTAGTAGACCAGTGGAGGTAGGGGCACTGGAATCAAGAATCAACTTTGGAAAAACCAAGCCCTTGGGGCGAAACTCTATTGGAAAATTCTTAAGGATAAAAATCTTAAATGGGTGAGAATCATCAAAGGTAAATATTTTCATAACATAGATGAAGCAGAGGTGGTTCGAGTTAAGGAACTTCCTAGAGGGTCCAAAATTTGGAATTTCATATCTAAATCAAGGGACATTATTGATGACACCATTACTTGGAATATTAAGATGGGAGCAAAGCTCATTTTTGGGAAAATTGATGGGGAGGTTTCCCTAGTATTAATCAATTGTTGTGGCCGAATAGAATCAACAAAGATTGCTATGATAAGTGGGGTCCCTTGGTCAAAGATTATATTATAGCTACCCCATTGAATATGGCAGATGGATCTTGACATTGGAGGCAATTTTCAGAGCTTAGTTTAGATCCTCTGGAATTAGAGCAATTGAGGAAGCTCCTCGAAGTGAGATTCTTCCTGATTAAACAGGGTCAAGATGAAATCATTTGGAATGGTTCTAAATCAGGGGCTTACAGTGTGAAGGATGGATATAGGATCTTAACAGGTTCTTCTACCCAAAACCATTCTCAGTTCTATAACCAATTATGTTGGAATAAAGTTTGTCTTCCAAAAGTAGGATTTTTCTCTTGGGCAGCAATTCAGGGTAGAATTCTTACTATTGATTGGTTTAAGGATATGGGTTACTGCGGTCCTTCAATGTGTCCATTATGTTATAACAGTGAAGAAGATACAAAACATTTATTGTTAGCATGCCATTTTTCTGCAGAATGTTGGAAATGGCTATGTGCTTGAAATTAGGCCGATCCTCAACCCTTCCATGCGATATTATCTCTCTTTTTACATCACGGCCTCATCCTTTCAAGGAAAGGCTATGTGGTAATTTATGGGTCATATCTCCTTCCATCTTGATTTGGGAGTTATGGAAAGAAAGAAATAGAAGGATTTTCCAATGTAAATCAATGGATAAAACCTCTATTCTTAACAAAATTTAAGTTGCCATAGTAGAAGTAAGGAATGCTCGTATCCAAGCTCAAAGTGTACAACATAAGTTCCATACCAAGAGGGATGATAAGATGTTGAAGATTTGGTTCGGTCTTAAGACTCCTCCTACTTTAGGCAGAGGCTTGAAAGCAAATGCAAATCTTAGAGAAAATTGTATTTGGTCGACTCCTTCTCAGGATGGTTTAAATTAAATTTTGATGGGGCCTCTAAAGGCAACCCGGGTCCATCAGAGGCAGGTTGCATTATTCATTCCAGCGATGGCAAGGTATTAGAAAAATTGGCAAGACCTCTGGAAATAGATGCTAACAATATGGAAAAATTTAAAGCATTATTTTTTGGTTTGTCTATTGCATATGAATTGGGCTTGGACAAATTGGAGATTGAAGGGGACTCAGTGATAACATTAAATGCCGATAGAATAGGCTCAACACCTAATTGGAGATTGCAAGCTATTTTGGAAGTCATTTTAAATTTGATGAATAAATTTGAATCCACACCGGTTAACCATATTTTCCGTGAAGGAAACCACATGGTAGATGAGCTGGCCAATAAAGCTGCATTGGGAGAATACTTGAAGTAGATTTGAGATGAGGAAGTGGCTCAAGCTCCAAACATTTTAGCTTCATAATCCATGAGGTCTTTTCAAGTTTCATTTGGTGGAAGTGGAGGGTGGTGGAAAATAAAGGCACATCATGTCACATCGACATTCAAGCTGGAGTTGTCTTCATCATCATGGATTTGCATTTGCTTGTGCAGAGCACAATTCTTTCTTTTTGCATGACGTGATTTGATCGTTTCTTCCTGTTTGTCATTTTGATCACATGTTAGTACTTTTGGGAATCAATTTTTGGATTCGTTTGAAACCCAACTAGTTCATTCTCCTCTCTGGGCCTTAATTAGAAATCTTTTATTTATTTATACTCTAGGACTGTTTCATTTATGAAGTTGCAGCGAGAATTTATTGCAAAGGTTGAAGTGACGATTGGATGGCAGTCTTGAATGTGAAGCTGATAGTGGTACGTACAGTCATATCTTCTATGGATTTGCCTCTATTTTCGTGAATGTTTTCCTTCATTTCAAAATTGGAGTTTATCTACATAGCCATTCTTGACGATTCCAAACTTAGAAGGACCCAAATTAGAAAGTTTCTTACAACTGCCACCTCTTCGAAGAGAAAGACGATTAGACAGGTTCAAGGCATTGCAATGTGACGGTGGCATGTTGTTCATCTTAGTAGAAGGTACAGTGTAGCTACAAGTTGCATGAAAGGTGGGTGGTCAGTTTGTTTCTGGGGTTTCAAATTTAATCTCTCCATTTGCTTTGAGCTAAACTGCATTTCTCTATGGTTTTGTGAGTTTTGTTTATGAATCTTAGCAAAGTCGAAAGATGGACACACCGATCAAGCTGAGGGCAGAAGCAGAACAAGTTGCATTTGATAATCCCATTGATTTTGCTAAAATGAAGGAGGTCTGTAAATTTTTTCATCGTCTTGTTCTTCATGCAGTTGGGAAAATGTTAGGTTTCAATTTCCTATGTACAAACCAGAGATTCATAGTAAATTTGGACATTTTCACTAGATTCTTGGCAAGCATCCTAGTGGTAGGTGTAGGAAAAACTTTAGCTGAGGAGCTTTGCAGGAAAATTTTTGTTGATGACTTCCTCATGGGTTTACATGGAGAGATAGTAAATGTTGATTCTGATCTCACTACTCCTTTTCCCTAGGATCTTGCAATAGTTATGTCTGTTGGGTCTTCATTTTCGGGCTTTGGCTCCATCCCTCGGTTAAATATTTACGGTGGACATCCACAAAGGCTCCTCATTTTATGGGGCTAGGATTGGGAGGTCATTTAATAAGGAGATCCATGATGAAGAAAGGAATCAAATTTCTCACAAGATTCCTAGGCATTGAGGAAGGGATGGATGCTCCCTATGGTGATGAATTGGACAAAGACCTAGATTGGGTTTTTCAGTACAGGTATGATGATAAATTGGATGGGTTAGGCAGTAAGGACTTTTCAAATGCGGAGGAAGACGATGCAGAGGAGGATGAAGAAGATGAAGTAGAAATGGATGAGGACGAGGTTGATGCTGATGATGAGGAGGGTGAAGAAGATGCTCAGGATGAGGTTGATGAGGAGTATGACGACCCTGAGGACGCTAGTGACCAGCATTTTAATGTTCGTGTAGAGTCACATAGTTCAAAATTGGGGAGCAGCTCAGAGAATGAATCCACTTCTGTCTCAGATTAGTACGTGATGCTAAGCTTTTGTTGAGCTTGGTGTTTTTTGGTTTTAGTTGCTTTAGTTTTATTACTGCTTATCAAGAACATGTTTGGTTTATCTGTGTGGGTTTGAGTAGTGCTTGCTCATTTTTTAGGTTTAAAACTTTATCTTCTGCAGTTGGTCTTTTCACTGCATATATACTTTCCTTTACAGTTTTATTATCTTTATATATTATACAAACACTTCTCAGCCTCGACCCTTTATGGATAAAAAAAAATTGTTTCGTTATAATAACTGTGACAAAGATGATAATGCCTATAGTGACACTAACATGGTTACTAATACTTGGATTGGTAACAAATCAAAAGGATTATTAGTATTAATATTAAATTGATTGATTAAAATTATCATATGATGCTTATATTAGTTATTAAAAATTGCATTGTACTTTAAAATTCTTAAATATAAATACAATATATTTAATATAATATAATATAAATTTAATTTTATTATAATATAGTAATTATATTTATTATTATATATTATGTTTTATATTAAAAATTTTAATTACAAATACAATATATAATATAATGAATATAAAATATTTATTTAATTTAATAATTTTTATATTATTATGTATAATATATTAATTTAATATATGTTAAATGAAAATCTTAATAGTATTATTTTACTTTTAAATATATATATATATATGCAAATTATAATAAGTTTTTTAATTAAATATTATTTTTTATTTCTTATATTTTATTACAATAACAATTATAATTTTAGAAATTTAATTTATTTATGAATTTAATTATATTTATTGTCAATTATAGTAATATTTGTTTTCATTTATTTTGCATTTATCTTTCAATTAAGATTATATTGTTTCTAATATATTAATTACTCTCTCTCTCTCTCTCTCTCTCTCTCTCTCTCTCTCTCTCTCTCT
>MU225923.1:47437-68107 GCA_018584345.1 Thuja plicata
TTAAAACTTGGGTTATGATCTTTTTAAGGATTAGAATCAAGGTTTACGATAATAATTATGGTTAGGTTTCAAGTTTATATCATGGTCATAATTATGGTTAGGGTTAGGGTTAGGATAAGAGTTTAGGTTTGCATCATGGTTAGAGTTACGATTGGGTTTACAGTTTGGGTTATTATCTTGTTTAGAATTAGGGTTTAATGTTTCAGTTACAGTTAGGGTTAAACTCAAAGTTAGGGTTGGCATTAGGGTTGTGAATATGGTTTAGGGTTATAATTATGATTAAGATAAGGGGTTACATCATGGTTTGTATTATGATTAGGGCTATGATTTTCTTAAGGCTATGATTAACATTAGGATTAAGATTAGATTTTAAGGAATATGATTAGATTTATGGTTAAAGTTACGGCTTTTATTAGGGTTACAACTAGGGTGATGGTTTAGGTTTATGTCATGATTAGTGTTAGGGTGATGGTTTATGTTTATGTCGTGATTAGGGTTAGGGTTGTGTTTACGATTTGGGTTATGATCTTGTTTTGGATAATTAGTATTGTGGTTATGATTATGGTTTAATGTTAGTGATAAGATTTTTGGTAATGGAGCATGATTATCTTCCTATTGGTGGGATTTTAAAAAAAAAAAAGAAAACAATTTTTTTCTCTAATTGAACTTCAATATCTCTTTGGCTTACCCATTGCACCCTAAGGTGTGATTGCTAGTATATATAGAGAGAAAGAGTATGGTGTAATATGATTTGGATATTAATTTTTTAGCATTGATATTAATATGAAAAGAGAGAAGTATTTGATAATAGTAACTAATTATACTTTTAAATTGTATCTCTATAATATTTATTAGTATTTTCCCTTAGGCTATATACTATTGCAATGAGTTTTGCTTAACTTGTTATTAAAATGATAAATGATATTAAATTTTAAAAAACTTTTTATTTATTTCAAAAATAAAATTTTTAGACATAATTTTTTTTTTCATATTATTGTCTCGTAATTATATAATTTTTATATTAAATAATTATTTTTTAAAAACATATTAAATTGATAAAAAATTATTATATAAATAAATTATTTATTTTTTAGTGTACTTTAAAATTTTGGGTCACTTCTCTGTTATTAGATTATTATTTCTAAAAAAAATATAAATTATTATACTTAATTAAACTATATCAAATATTATAACTATAATTATGTATAGGCAAATACTTAGCCACTACATGGCACTTGTTGTAATATTGCATATAATAACTTATATTTGTTTAAGAGTCTTTATTAGTTGTCTATCTTATATCTAGGATATTTTCTTTACGAATATTAAATAAATAATAATTTATTTAAGTTAACCATTTACATTATATTTTATTTAGAAATATTACACATGACAAAAATTTTAAATATAATATATGTATGCATGCATGTATGTATGTGCTACATAAATATACATATACATATACATGTGCATATATACGTAGAGAGATATATCTAAAAATTTGTACATAAAGATATATACATATATATTTTAATTGATTTTTTATAGTAGATTTTATTTAAATTATTGTATATCACAAAAGAAATAATATATAGTTTAAATACTTAAATTTCAAATAATTATATAATATCATAATACAAATTCAATATTATACTATTTAATATCAAATTTAATTAATTATGGTTTTTTTAAGTAAAAGGAGCAGATAATTTTTTTTTTTATTAATTAAAATTTTAAATTTAATGAATTATCTTTATGTGAAATAATTATTAAAATTTTGTACATTATATTATATTTTATAGTATAAATTCAATATTATATTTTTAAATATCAGATTTAATTAATTATGTTTATGTGAAATAAATATTAGAATCTTTTACATTGCATTTCACAATTAAATTAAATTACTTTTATTTGTAAATATCACACATCTCAACTCACTATGGATGATGATATACTCATAAATATAATTTTTACACTATTAAATTTTAATATAAATATTTTATTGAATATAATAATTAGCTCCTAAATTATTATGGTATTAATAAATATCTCATCATGTTTTAATTAGACTAATAGATTTTTTTAAAAGTAAAACCTTAATGGAAGCTTAATACCAATTAAAATTAAAATAAAAAATAAAAAACTGCAGCGCAAATATTGAACAAGAAAAGATAAATTAGTTGAGTTTTACATGCATTGTTCCTGCCTTAACTAATTAAAAACGATACAAAACAGAATCACAACAGTACGTTAAATAAAAACTTCGAGAGGCTTGCGATTTGGTTAAAAATGGAATTGTGTTTCATAAATTTAGTTACTATCTTAACTAGTACTGCACTTGCATGGGAAGAAGATGGGAAGAAGATGCAAGCCTATCATAACACATGTATTTGTAGTCTGGAAACTTTAAATTCCCAGATCTGGAATTGTGCTCCACAAATTCCTAATTTTCTAATCCTTCTTACTTATAAGACATGAAATGAATCTAATCTAATTGCTCTCAAGGTAACAATATTTAAACAAATATAAGTTTTATTTGATAGTCTCAAACATAAAGTAATTTGATGTACATAAAATAATGGTCTAGTGTGGACAAAAATTTTAAGAGAAACATGCAAGCAAATAAAAAGGGAACAATAAAGCATTAACCTGGTTTTACTTCAGAGAAGGCTTCTAAAGATAATGGAGTTGATGTTATTCCATGCCATGTAGATAATAATTGCAAATCATTTGGGTTTCATTTGATTGATAATCAAAGCCAACTCCATAAAAAAAACCAACAAGGATGACCAAGTCTTATACAAAGAAAAATAATCTTGGAGAGCATTACAAGAAACAAAGTGCAGAGCTCAGATTAATACTAGGAGTCAAAGAAAGGTAGTAATCATTTTACATTTATATGGAATAAAATTGGAATTTGTGAGTTTTATATATAGTTAGAAAGTCTTGACAGTTCAGAAGCATAAATTTTATCACAATAAAGGTACATAAATAGGGTAGAGTTCTTGGGTTAGCTGTGGATTTTACAAAACTTGAAGAATACAAAGACTATCTTATCCATGAGCAATGGAAATTTAATCATTTTAGGACTTTATCATCCCAAGTCAGGCCTAATATTTCATGTTAAACAGCTTCAAAAGTTCATATCTATGGTGTGGTTTAAGCACCATTATGCCTGGGCAATTTGGGACAAGCATGGGGTCGAGTTGAATTGTAAAAGAGCTCTCAACAGAAAGCCTGAGAACTTTCAAGAGCATGTGCATGTTGTCTTGATATCGTCACCTGAAATATGTAAGATGTTTTGCCTGAATTGTTGATGGAAAATAGAAAAGAGCAAGTAGGGTTTGGTTGTGCAGTAGCTCATAATATTAAAATCTATTCATGGACAAGGTAAGAAGTGTTCAAGGGTGGTGAATTCAAATGAATGCTCCAGCACGATATCAGATCACTTAGATAGTATTCGAATTGGTCAATCTGATTTGATTCTGAGATCCTATTTATAAATCTAATGTGATTCTGAGATTCGAATAGTGAATCAAAGCATGATTAAAAACTGCAAACCACCTTTAAAAAAAAACTACTAGCTAGTAGTTGTTTTGAATGTCGGACAGGTTTTATGTGAAACCTCACGTAATATAGCTTATGGCTAATGATAACGATTGTAGATTTTAAAAGTGTATCTTTGTCCCTTTTTGGCTGCTTTTTTGGGATTTATTGTGGCTATTTTCTTAGGTAGACTATTCTTGTAATAATTCATTTTGCTTCATTTGTATACATGTTGATTTGAATACATCTTTGATTTCTTTGTATTATTGAGCTACATAATTTTGTTTGACTCATTTCAATAGCATTATTTTCCATTTTTTTCTTCTAAAAAAAAATCGTAATATCATATTGAACAAAAATACGAGATTACATTTTGTAAAAGCTTAAGAATTTTGCAGTGGAAAAAACCAGAAAAAAAACTACAAAGAAAAGAAAGTTCAAAAGAGAGAACAACACTTGTGCCAAGGAAGGTCAAAAAAGCCACAAAACTAAAAGTTGCCCACAAAGATGGGGAAAGAAAGCCCAACAGAAAAAGAGAAAAAAGAAGAAAATAGAAGAAAAAGAGGATAATCAAATATTAAACACAGAGAGAGTGTTTCTCTCAAATATGAATCCTCCATGTGTTCTTTAATTTTCCATCTATCCATAGCAAATGTAATCCTTCCTTTGAAAGGGTATCTCCCCCATATTATGCTCTTTGTAAACATGAAGAAATGATATTTTGGCAAAAGAAAAGCAAAACCTATCAATCATATCTTTGATAGATGAGAGAAACAATTTTTCCACCTGATAGATCTCATTTATCCATTTGACGATGACTTCTAAATTATGCAAAACTTGAATTATTTCTAAATTTCTATCCATAGACAAAGTCAATAGTAGTTTAATGCTCATAATCTCTACAAAATTATTAGTGTCATTCTCCAAACGAGCACTAAAAGATATATAATCTTTATAATTGAAAAATAAGATACCTCCTACCTCACAACAACCAAGATTACCTTAAAAAGCCTCATTAAAAAAACCCATGGATATGATTTATCAATCATAAACAGAGTCATAGGACTCTAATTTTTCACATAAGGGATAGTCTAAAAATGGGTTTTGATAGATAAAATATGAGAGGGGCATTGGAAGGAAGGAATCAATTTGTTTTGGAATATTACAACATTTATGGCCAGCCAAATACCCCGAGCAACAAGAAGAGGTAGAGTCTTGTAGTTAATTAGAAACCCAATGAGATAAAGAAAAGAAAAGAAAAGAGAAAGGGTGAAAGGGAATGCAACAAAGATGATAAAATGTTATCATCCATTGAATCCAATAATATCAACCAAATATGGAGGCATTAGAGCATCATACATTGACATGCAAATCATAAATTTTACATACCAAAGAAGCTAGACTCAAAGGTGTAAACTTAAAACACAATTGTCATTAATATTAACCACTATCTACATCGACAAATCAAAAAATTCACAAATTTGCCTTCAAACGAGGCACTTGTCTTGCAGAATCATCACACTAAGATCTTAATTTCTTCTTGTATCCAATTGATCTTCAACTAAGTCGATGACGAGTCAGAGGGTATGCATAGGATATATATAAGTTATTAGCTTAGTATTATTTTTAGCTTTAATCCTCCTATGTAAATGTTAAAAATAAAAATTCAAAAGTAAAAAGCAAAATGTTAGCTTCCTAGTTGTTAGGAGGTTCTAGTATAAATTAGTATGTATTTAAATATTTTTTATTTGATTATTATTCCTCATCTCACATTGAGAGATGGAATAATGTTATGTAGATTGTATTATTTTCCATCTCACGTAGAGATTTGGAAAATATTTCTAAATGCTTTATTTTAGGCATATGGCCTATAAATTTGTAGCCTTCTCTTCATGGAGGTATATTTGATGCAGGGGCATCTTGGGATTCTTATAAATCTTGCATCAACCAAAAATGATTGGTTTCCTCTTTGATCAGTCTATTTTTTCTCTTAGAAGTCGATTTATAGTTGTTATTTTTGGTTGTGGTTGTGGCAGAGTGTTTGTGGCTTCGTGATGGATCATTTCCTATGATTGCACCTCATTTGGTTTGATTGTGCGTGAGTTATTGTAGATTCTATGTAGGACTATACTTTTCTTCATGTTATCGGTCTGTGGTTGGGTTTCTGATCATTTTCCCAATCTACTAGTTGGTTTTTCTGAGCGTGATTGTGCCAGCTCACTTATACGTTTGAGGTTGATCTCATTATACGATTGCATCTCTTATTGTTTGCATTGGAGGTTGATCCAATTGTTTTGGGTCCTGGCCTAATTTTTTTAACACATTTTCTTATTTTTGGAAATGTGATCTTTTCTAGGCCGACCTATGATTGTGATTTATTCATAAGATTATGGACTTGTTCCTAAGGGGCGGGTGATTTTCATAATATTATCTAGCATAGCTTGGCTAGGGTTTCTAAGAGTCTTTTTTATCATAATCAAGCATGTATGTCTGGCATGTGAGATTGCATGTTGCAGATCTATTGTAAGTGATTTACCAATGATAATTGAAGGTTCATCTCTCTTTTTCTCATTGTTGGCTTGTTGTTCTTGTTATTTCTGTTGTGTTGTGTTTGATGCAATGATTAGACTGATCATTTGAGGTTTCTCGATCCTTGACTGCATCAATATTGGAGAATAATGAAATTTTCCAGCTTTATTTTGTAGAGAATATTGTCTTTCCATGGAATTTGTTCTCTGACCATAGAGATTTTATTTAATTGGAATTGAATCTCTATTTTTTTGCCCAATTTCTTGTTTATTCCATATCAGTTGGTATCAAAGCACTTTCTGATCCAGTGGTTTGAATTTGGCATTTCAAATCTATTTTATTAAAAAAAATGATGATTGAAGCTGTCAACAAAAGGAGATGATTTTTGTAATTTATTTTCACTCATTTGTGGAGAATTATTCATCCAGAAGCAACTGGAGGTGTGTGCTCAAAAAAGTAAGCACTCTTCTTTTTGTTTTTGATATAATTTCTTAACAAACCTGTGTTTTTCTTTCATTAACAAAATTTTCTATATGAATTATTTTGTTGATTGGTTTGTATGGGTAGAAGCATCTTCCTAAGAGCTTTCCAGAACATTTTATAGATTCAAATTGTTGGCAAGAGATATTGATAGAAAGATGTTTTATGTTGTCATTGATGGAAAATATACACTATTCTGGAGATATCTTGTCATATTTTGATGATACCAAAGGTTTGGCTAAGTATGGAATAGCAGACCTAGTGTATAGGTTTTAATATATGGATCATTACAGACACATTTGATCATTTTTTTTATTTTCAAAGCTAGGAGAAGATTCTCAATGGTATTATGTATTTTTGCCTGAGATCGTAGTAGTTTATATTATCATTTGATGGAGTTATGATCTTCTAAGTATCTGGTTAACAGAGTTGCGTAAGGGACTTAGATAATTGTCTGTTGGGTCAATCAACGATCGTATTAGATTGATGATCTTATTGGTTTGATTATTGGAGATGTTAGAGTCGACACAAGTGATTACTTCTATGTTCAAGTTTGAGGTTAGGAAAACATATTGATGAGAGATTTAGCCGACACTTCAGATAATACCTACTTTTCTCTTAAGGCAGACAATGAGAATGGAAATTCTTGATGATTGGTATATCAGCTCAAGTTTTTGTGTTGATTGATATATGTGATGGTTGGATATGGTTGTTATATGTCGTACATGATTGATGGATCAGTGATTAGAGGATCGGCAGTCAGATAAGTATTTTTATTTTGTGCTTCATTGGAACTACATTGGCAATGTTGATGTTGTTTCTTAGTTTACCTTTCATGGATGAATCTTTTTGTAAGGGAGTAAGCCTTTGAAGGTCGTATACTTGTTGTTGTATTGAGAAGTGAGCTCTAGGTTGTAAGCCTGAATGCATGTGCATTCCCTATTATACTTACAACCCTAACAGGGTAACTTATTTTTGCACAAGTAATACCTGTGGGTTTCATCCCCACCATGGTTTTTCCCTTAATTGGGTTTCCATGCAAAAAATCATGATTTAATGATGTTGTGGATGCCCTGCTTATCTTTCAGTTATTTATTGTTTATTGATTTTAGTTTACAGTTGTGCAATCAACTTAAAATGTTATTAACAACTTGAACACTGATTCACCCCTTCACCCCCCCCCCGGCTCTTAGTGTTCCTCAATCCTAACAATTGGTATCAGAGCTTTGGTCCTTGGAATAAGTATAACAACTTGAGGAAGGTCTTGATGGTATATTTCATAGTTTCTAGCAGTGCTCAGAAGTAGCTCTTAGTTGTGCTTGATGATCTTGATACATCTAACGCTTATAAGATCCAATTGGAAAAAAACTTAAGGATGCTAAAATTTTCATTGAGAACTTGAAGGAGAAATTAAAAAAAAACATAGATAAGAGGAAATAACTTGTTGATCAGTGCAAAGACATTATTCAAAGGCATTGAAACAAAAAATAGATGAATTTGATCATATTGCTAAAGACAGAAATAGTCTGAAATATGAATTAGAATCTATGGTAATGAAGATGACTATGGAGATTGAAGCTAAGAAAAAAATTGAAAAAATCATGAAGGATAAGACAAAAGGGTAAGTGCACCAAGATGGTAAAGAAAAAAGGGGTATAAGTAGCCACTTTTTTTCTTCTAAAATCAAGTAAACCTGAACTTCAAAGAGAAATTCAAGGGTCATGCACTCAAAATTAGAAAATGTGTAAAGAATAATAATTATAGTACTTTGAATCTAGTTTCTAAACTACTAAAGGTTTTAAAAATGGATAAGACTTAGAGGGTCAAACCCACTGCACACGAAAAATTATTCCTGATTTTTGCAGAAACATATAACATAGCTTTTTCTTGTGCGCTTCACAAAAGATATAGTTTGATTTAGTAATTTGAAAAACCATTCAGTAGGGTGATAGGTAAGAGTGAGATTTAGAAGTTGTGTATTTGTTTGTAATTTTTTTGTTGATTATTTTTTTATGATTTTATGAAGTGATCACATTTTGAAAATCTGGTACTTGTTCGTGCGTTGGGCCTAACTTGCATCAAAATAATCGAAAATGCAAACTTTTTTTTTAAACTGTACAGAATCAAGTGTAGAACATTAATATGTAATCTTTTTTGAATTTTATCAAGTAGATCAAAATTTATTTAAAAAATGCTAGACATATTTCTCTGAGGACTCTCAAGATACTGGTAAAGAAAATTAAAATTTACTAAACTAATGTTGTCCAAAAATAGAAAAAAATATATGGTTAGAAATTTGTGAAGACATGTGAGATTATGGTGGTAATTTTAGAGATACCCATTTGATCATCTGTAAACTAATCACAACGAATTTGAGAAACCATTTTGGAAGATTAAAAAAATGTGTAAAGGGACAAAAATTGAGTGAAAGTGAGCTTGCAAGCCTTAGGGTCATTTTCAAAGCCTCTTACCAAGTCATAACGCATATAGGTTCTTATGTTCTATATAACCCACATGGGTTATGCAAAAAAAAAGTACTATTCCAATGTCTACATAACACGTGTGGGTTGTGTAGAACTAAAGATATCATTTTTAGTTCTACATAACCCGCACGGGTTATGAAGAAATAAAAATGTATGCTTATAAACTTACCATACAAAAAACATATGTATATAATATGTGTATATGTATATATGCATCTCTCTCTCTCTCTCTCTCTCTCTCTCTCTCTCTCTCTCTGAATGTTAACCTTTTTAGTTCAATAGAATGTGCGCGGTTCCATTGAGATAAATATACTATTCCCAATGGCAAAATAAACAACATTGCAACTTGTTCCAAGTGCCCACTCTTGTTTTTCATGTATTTCTATGACAGTATTACATAGATTTTCATGTTTTTTTTTCTTAAATTTGATTTCAAATGATGTATTTCTCATTTTTTGTATTGCTCTTGAAGTTATTTTAATCTTATTACTTTAGATTATAACAAAATGATGATAATTTATTGTTTTTTGTTAAGGTTTTAAAAGAACTTTTATTTCTTGAAATTTTTTTAGTTCTTCATAACCTGCACGGGCTATGAAGAATTTTTTTAGTTCTTCATAAGTTGCACAAATTATCAAGAACTTTTTTAGTTCTTCATAACCCGCACGGGTTATAAAGAAGTATATTTTTAAAATTAGTTTTTTACGCTCGGTTTTATCAAGCCTAAATATTTTTAATTTCAAATAACCCACGTGGGTTTTGTAAAATTTTGGGTTTTTTTTCCATGTGGCCACATTTCTAACCAGTAACTTGGTGCACTTACTCAGAAGAATGTTATAAACTAAATGGTGAAGTTGGACAGTTGAAGACTAATCTTGGGGAATCTAGACACAATGAGAAAGAGCTTGAAAGATTCAATGAAGTTCTTAGAATTGAATTTGTAGTAGCAAATGAATTTAAAGAAAATTTTAAATCTAGTTCAGCAAAGCTTGATGAACAGCTTGAAAGACAAAGACCTAAAGGAGAAACTCAAAGACTTGGTTTTGAGAAAGGAGAAAGTTCGGGATCGGAAGATAAAATCAATTTATCATAGAATCAGACTGAAGAACCTAAGAAGACACCTATAAGGCAATATAATTTTAGTGGTAGATGCTTTAAATGTAACAAATTTAGGCATAGAGCGAAGGAGTGCAGACGAAAACGTAATGCTACACCATTTTCTAGTTATTATTTCACTTGCTACAAGTATGGACACAAATCAAATGAATGCAGATCAAAAGTGAATAATTCTATGATCCAGAGGAACATAATATGTTACAAATGCAACAACTTTAGATGCATTTTGAAGAAGTGTAGATTGAGGACAAATTCAACAACACAAGATATGGAAATGTGGCATGTTTTAATTGCAAGAATTTGGTTCATATTGCTAGAAATTGCATATACAACAATACAAGTTGTTTGGTGGATAAGAACAGTGTGGAAAATGATAAAGGAAATAAAATAATTGATGTTGAAGAATTCAGAAAAGAAATGAGCAAGACATGGGTTAGAAAAGAACATATTGATGCTATAGGGAAGACTGCACCAGCTTCTAGTGTGGAAATTTCATCTATAAATTGGTTAGGTCATTGACCTAAAGGGGATTTCTTAATGAAAATATTTACCATACCCCTGAATCAGATAGAAAAGTGAATGTGGTCTTCATATCGGGATGCATAGATAATTTTTTTACATGTTTTATAGTTCACAAAAAATAGTTTGAAGATTTGAAGGTTCTAAGATGAATTTGGAACACTCTAATCTGAGACAGTTTGACAGTTTGAATAAAGTCGCATTAAATACAATCAATTTTTGGCTTTGTGAAGTATAAAAAGGAAATTTTATATTTTGATTTATCCCCTTGCAAGTTAAAGAAGGAGTTTGGGGAGCATATTGAAGAAATTCAAAAGAGATTATGAAAATTTCACGACAATTTCAAAGTCTTACCCTAAAATCAACAAAAAGGTATTTTTCATCTCATTGTTTTCACTTTCGAAGGTTGAATCATGGAGACACCAAGGGTTGTTGATATAATTGAGCTACCATGACCCACATTTAAGAAGCATTCAATTAAAGCAACTTTTGATGATCCAGATGACACATTTTCTTCTGTACCCTATGGAGTTTTGCATATAGAGGACACTGGGGCATACATGCATTATAATTTTGCTGAATTGGGAAAGCGAGCGATTGCAAATAAATGGAGGGAAGCGATTGATATTTTCATTCTAAAGGATGAATACAAAGCATTAGCTAGAAAAAATTTGTGCAGGTCATCGAGTTTCTTGATTTCTTCGAGTTGATATGGATTCGTTATGTATTGAGAAGGGTTCACAATCAGTTTCTATGGTTAGACAACTCCTAAAAAATCATGAAGGACTTTTTGAAGGCAGTAACTGGATAATGTGATGTTGGTGAGGTGGATGCACTTAAATCGGTTCATAAGGACATTGTGATAAAATTGGCATATTTTCTATGGGACAAGAGAGATATGGTTGTAAAAACCATTTGAAAACCTAATGTAAAGTTTGCATCCACGGTACTAGGTTACAAAGTCTTCCATTCTAACAGAGTAAACTCCATTTCCAGCACAAACATTTATGTTTCATACCAAATGGTGAAGGAGAATAATGATTATGACATCTTTAAATCATTGAGTGATTAGTTGAAGAAAAACTTTTAGAAGATACAGAAGGATAAGAGACAAATATGAACAAATATGGTCATCTCTTGGTATGTATTAACTTCTATTTCATGAAATACTTTCCAGGAGTTGGGAATATAGTTTGGAAAAAGGATACACTAGTTGCTATTCAGATCAAGAAATTTTATGGTGTGCTTGGAGATCATTCGGCAAAGAGTACTATGCTTTAAACAATTTCAAGAGTCCATGTAGATAACGTACATAAGCCCTCCTGAGATTCAAAAGAAATATGAAAATAGTATATATTTCATGTTGTAAACCAGTGCATGTTTAATAGAGGCAATTGAACCCAGAACCTCATGGGTAATGCCTATGGCATATGAGGTGGATGGTCCACTTCTTGAGGCCTATGCAGAAAAATTTCTAAAAAAACCAATTGAAACTTCTGAAAAGAGGTTCAGTACATACTCTAAGAAATATCTTGAAGTACATGAGACACTTACTAGACTAGGAAGAGGAAGGAAAATTAGAAGAGAGTTAGAGGAAGTGGCAATAAAGATGGGATTTACTAAAGAACAAGTTGAAGAAGAAAGAAAGAAGTCATCAGAACAAGAAAAGATAAAGGGAAAGGAGAAAGAAGTTGAAAAACCAATTGATGTGGAGGATGCCCCTCCTTTATACATTCTATTTTAACAGTCACTAAGGGCTAGACAAACTAGGTGTGAAACTGCTCGATAAAAAAGGAACCTGTTTCACCAAAAAAATATACTCCTGAGGAAACAAAAGGCTAATCAGTAAAGAGCAAGAACAATAATACCCCTGTTGAAAAGAGAGTAAAGAGAAAACCCAAAAGAACTTACAAAGGTGTTAATGAAGAAGATAAGGATGATGCTACTGATTCTGATGATGCAGTGAAGATTAGATCAGAAGGTGCTAATGCAGCAAGGATTGTTGAAGATGAACTTGCAATAAAGAGAAAAAAGACAGATTTTGGTAAGCCACCTTTCTTTGTTGATGATGTTATTAAGAACATGACTACTTATGGAATTTTTTTTTGAGTAAAAATATATTAAAATAAGCATGGTGAAGATGAGAAGAGGAGAATTTAAGATGGAATGATTTAGTATATTTGAAAAAGTACAATAGAGTACTAATAGAGATCAGAAGTGAAATACCTGATGAGTTATATGAGAAACTTGATGGAAGGAGATTGACCACTTTAGGAAAGGACAAGGAGATAAGGGGGTATGTGCAGGATCATGGTATGCCAAAAAGTTGTGATGTGAAAAGAAGTCCTGATTGGTAGACTGGTTGAAAAACAACTATAACTTTCAAATGGTATAACATTTTTTTAAATATCCAACATATGTCACATTCTATACTTCACCTAACATAAGAAAAAAAGAAAAAAAATTCAATTTGATGAAGTTTAGACTAAGTTAAGGTGGTCAGACACAAGAGCTTTTATATTTTGGAAAGTTTTTAGAAGAAAAATCATAAATAATTATTTACTTAGAAAAAAATTACAAAAAAAATAAGTGTCACATCTGGACATGAGTCTACTACTTATATCTAGAATCTTGTAAAAAAATATTATCATCTGATTGTGTTTAAGGTGGTCAGACATACACCTACTTCTTATCTTTTTAGTCCTGGTTGATACACTGATTGAAAAATAAATATAACTTTCAAATGGTATAACATTTTTGAAATCAAAAACTTGAGTCACATTCTATGATTTACCTACTACAATAAAAAAATTTAAGAGTTTTCAATTTGATGAATTTTAGACTAAGTTAAGGTGGTCAGACACGAGATTTCGTATATTCTAGAAAAGTTGTAGTAGAAAAATCATAATTAATTATTTACTTGGAAAATAATTACAAAAAATATGTGTCACATCTGGACATGAGTCTAAGACATATATCTAGAATCTTGTAAAAAAACATTATCATTTTATTGTGTTTAAGGTGGTCAGAAATACACCTATTTCTTATCTTTTTCCTAAAATTTTCATACTACCACATTAAAATTTGAAATTTTTACCATATAGAATAATTTTTTTTGAAAAAAGGGCTCGTATATTAGAAAATAAATTCAATTTTCTATAGATTCTCTTCTTACATATTTTTTATACAAGATTGATACCTTGTTCAAATTTTTATGTGAACTTGCCTAACCCTGATTTTCTAAATTTTCATTGCCACTTAAGGACTTGTTTGGCATACCATGATCCTGCACATACCCAAGGGGAAAAGTCTTACTTAAGTTCAATATTGTGTTTTCAATTGAATAAATTCATAAGATTCTTGACTTGACAAAGAAAGATTTCAGAAGAAAAATAAGAATAAACAAGTAGATGATAGAACAGATTGATGAGGTATTTGAGGAGGCTGAAAACATCCTGACCAAGGTACTCATAAAAAATAACATCAATGCAATTAAGAAGAAGGGTGATATAGAAACCACTGAACATTTATAAAGTTGATTCACCAACTGATACACTAATCCAAAGGGCAGGCGATGAACCTGATGCTTACATTGGAGGATTTCCTATTACTTTCACTATTGAACCTTTGACAGAAAATATAGACTTGACTTAGACTTCTGATGACTATGAGATAAAGGATATTTTAATCATCAACATTGATCAAACAAAAAATGATGTAATTGATTATGTGGAAGGAGAGAAGGACAAGGAAGAAGAAAAAGTTCAATATATAGTCCTGGACACAAATGTTCATTATGATGATGCAGCTCGATGAAAACCTTTGAAGTCTCTAAGAAGATTGAGGAAATAGACACTTCATAAATGCAAATCATGCAAGGTTCAATTGATTTGGAAAATATAAATGAAGATCAACTAATGGGACTTGCTTTCATTGCTTAGTCTAAGGCAAGAGAAAGAATCTTGAAGAAAAATGAAAAAGGTACCAAACTTTTATCCACGACAACATATGTCTTAAGAAAAATTATGTCATCTCATACAATTGATCTGAACATGTCTACATCTAGTCAGCTTGAAGGATTATTGGATGTTGTTGATAGTGATTTTGAGACTTTAGAGAAGTTTACATTGAGTAAAATTCAAATTGAATTTGTTTCTAACATTTTCGATCAATTAAATGTCATAATTTCTAATGATAAGAACTCTTTGAGAGTTTATATTCATCAACTAAAAGATGCATTGACTGAAGGAGGAAAAGTGTATAAGTCTTGTGTCAATTATCCCATGCATGTTACTGATATAGAAAAAATCCTTAAGGACAATGAAGCCAAGATAGAAGAATTATCACAAAGTTTTGATCCTTTGAAAGAAATGACATCAAATCATTTTAGTCAAGTGAGAATTCTTAATGATAAGATTGGTTCACATGTTACTGAGAGGAACATGATTAAGGGAAGGATAAGAGATCTAATGAATTAGATTATTCCAAAACTAGATATGCTATCTAAAATTTTGAAGAAAGCTATTGCAACCTTTGAGTAACCTGATGCACTTGACTTGGTTGAGGCAGAAAATCTAGAATATGCAGTTTGTGGGAAAGTCCAGATTGCAGAGAGCATAAAGAAGAATTGGGACACAATTTTTGCAGCTCTAAGGAGCAATTGTTTTGATATATTTAAACTTTTGTAAGTATACCTTGCACACCTATGTACAAAAGACAACCAGTATAGGATTTTGGTAGATGATTTTTGAGGTAGTTCCCAACCTTGTCCATTGATGTCAAAGGGGGAGAGATGAGGAAAAATGACATGACATATTCATCTTAGGGGGAGCTAAATTTTTGGTAAGGAGAGATAAGGAGACATCTTTTTTAAGTTTTGCATTTTTCTTGGATACTTAGTCATTTTTATCTAAGTGTTTCAATCAATGCCAAAGGGGGAGATTATTGGAAAGAGACATTGATAGAAATATGTTGTATGTTGTCATTGATGGAAACTACACACTATTTTGGAGATAGCTTGTCATATTTTTATGACACTGAAGGTTTGACTACAAATTTGGCTAAGTATCATGGTATAGCAGACACAATGTATAGGTGTCGGTATATGGATCGGTATGGATGCATTTGATAAATATTTGATGTGAAAAACTAGGATAATATTCTCAGAGGTATTATTTATCTTTTTCTAAGACTGTAGCATTTATATTATCATTTGATGGAGTTATGATCTTCTGAGTATCAAGTTAGCAGAGCTTAGTAAGAGACTGAGACAGTTGTATGTTGGATCAATCAACAATCCTATTAAATCAGTGATTACATCAGTCTGATTGTTGGAGATATTAAAGATGACAAAAGTGATGACTTCTATGTTTTATTTCAAGCTTAGGAACATGTTTTCATGGAATATTTGGCCGAAACTTCACACAATACCTACTTTTTTCTTGAGGTCGATAGTGAGCTTGGAAAGTCTTGATGATTGGTATATAACCTTAATTGTTTATTTTGATTGATATATGTGATGGTTGGATATGATTGATATATGTTGTACATGATTGATGGATCAATGATCAGAGGATCGATAGTCAAATAAGCCATTTTATTTTGTGCTTCATTGGAACTGTATTGGCATTATTGATGTTGTTTCTTAGTTCACCTTTTGTGGATGAATATATTTGTATGGAAAATAGCCTCTAAAGGTTGCATATATGTTTTTTTATTGAGTAGTGAGCTCTAGGCTATCAGATTGAATACATGTGTATTCCCTATTGTACTTACACCCCTAACATGGTAACTTATTTTCGGAGAATTAATACTTGTCAGTTCTATCCCCACCATTTTTTTTCACTTATTCAGGTTTCTACCCAAAAAATAACGGTGTTATGATGTTGTGTATGCTTTCTTATCTTTCAGTTGTTTATTGTTTATTGCTTTCATTTAATGGTTGTGCAATCAAGTTTAAAAGTTATTAAAAGATAGAACACTGATTTACCCCCACCCCCTTCTCGTTGTTCCTCAATCGTAAAAATTGGCATCGGAGCTTTGGTATCAGTGTTATGCTTTGAGAAAGTTGTGTTTATTTGAAAATTGTTGTTGTAGGTGCCAATTGCAAATGTCGAGATGGTTTTGTAGGTGGTTTTTGAGTGCAAAAATGTGGTATTTAGTGCAAAAACGTGGTATTTCTCCTTGTCGTGTTTTTTCTTAGGAAAATAAATAAAGAATTTATATTTTTTATTTAATAAAACTTATGTATAATCCTCCCACATGTTTTTTTTTTAAATTGTATTATGTTTGTTGGAAGAGTAATAATTGTAGGTTGTGATCTTCTGTTATTTTAATTACATAGTTTGTGAAATTGTGTCAAGAAGAGTTCCAACCATTTATTGAATTAGATTTCACTCAAAACTTTAAAGTTTCCTTTGATTTTATTATTTTTGTCAAACCCCAAGTCTAGTAGAGTGTTGAACTTCATAATTGGTTTATTTCTATTTTTGGGAGGTGTAAAGAACTTCATTATCTTTAACTCACAATAATATGGCTGCCAATTTGGTCGAGCAAATTATTGAAATTACCAGTGTGATAAATGTATTGACTGATAAAGTCAATGGTATTGAAATTCAGCAACTTCCTGGTCCTAAAAGCCACTTCCCATTAGTCAAGTGTGAAGTAAAATCTACGATGGATCTCGAGATCCTAATGTACTCTATAGTTGGGTCCTTGACATGGAGACTTGGTTATCCTATAATGGGATTGCAGATTTATATAAGGTTACTTTTACAAAATTAAATCTCTCTGGTGGTACTAAGGTTTTGGTCACTAAATGACAATATTCATAGAACCCCATCACTACTTGGAATCCTCTAGTGCATAGCCTTAAAAGATACTTTTTAATATCCTTTGAACTATAAGCATAATTTGCACATCAAGTGGCTTCACCTGCAACAAGGGAGGCATATGATTGTGCAAGATTATATCTACCAGTTTAATCAACTAAGAATACTCCTTCATGTGCAAGAACCAATAGTTTCTCTAATCCTCAATTTCAAGGGCAATTTATAGGAATATTTATTTAGGGAGTTGAAATATACTACCCTAGAAACACTTGATGTTTCATTTAGCCAAGCACAATTGGAACACTTTTTGCCCAATCTCATGCATCTCAGCCTTCATTTTCTACAGGTTCTCCAAAAGGTTCAAGTTCTTGACCGAAAAAATGTTTCTCCAAAGATAAAAATTATTCTCCTTCATCTTCTTTTTAGTCTTCTTATTCTGATAGTAAGAAATCTAATTTTTTACTTATTGTAAAAACAAGTGACATGAAAAGTTTTAATGTTTTGAGTTTAAGAGTAAAAATTTGTTTGTACAGTCTCATGATGAGGAAAGTAAAAATGTTTTAATGGAGACTTCTGGTTATGATAGTAATTAGGTCACCTTAATGAACTATCATTATAGCTCAAGGGGCCATGACAATTTGTTTCTACATGTGCTCCCTTGAGACATATTTTTTGTGGATTGTATCATCAATAATGGCTCGCGGAAAAATTTGATTGCGAAGTACATTCTCAACAAACTTCATTTTCCAATGGATCCACATCCTCATCCATATTCACTTGGATGGAAGGATAATGATTCAACCTCACATATAAAACACACTTGCACTATGTCTTTTCCATTTGGTCCCAAATTCATTGATAAGGTCACATGTGATATGACCACCATGGATTGTTGTGGTTTGTTTCTTGGAAAACCCTACCAGTATGATAGGAAAGTTCACTATGATGCCTTTAATAACACCTATATATTGCAACAAGATAATGAGACATACCTAATAAAATGTACTAAGAGCATAAAAAATGTATTACTTAGTTATGTAGATAGGCAAGAAAAGTTATCAATCAAGAAAAAGAGCTTGCCTTAATTTTCATAAGGCCACAATTTAGCAATTCTAAGGAAAATTTTCTGTATAAACCACATGCTAGTTTGGAATTTTTTTGAAAGAATATTCATATGTATTTCATGAGCCTAAGACACTTCCCCCAGAATGAGAAATAAATCACTCCATTAATATTTCCCCTATTGTGTCTCTTCCCAATGCCCCATTGTATCAGAAATCAATTATTCAAAGTGATGAGATAAAAAGACAAATTCAAGATTTGGTGTATAAGGGTTTCATTAAACAAAGTACATCCGCTTGTGCTTCACCAATTTTATTGGTGCTCAAGAAAGATGGCACTTGGTATCTTTGTATTTATTTTGGGGCATTAAATAAGATCATAAAAATCAATATCCACTTGCTCACTTTGATGACCTTTTGGATCAACTTCAAGGTGCCAAATTATTCTCTAAGATTGATCTAAAAAGTGGGTATCATTAGGTCAGAGTTTAGGCAGAGGACACATGGAAGATAAATTTTCAAGACCAAGATGGGTCTTTTTGAGTGGCTTGTGATGTCATTTGGTCCTACTAATGCTCCTACCACATTCATGTGATTAATGAATGAGGTGTTTCATGACTATTTAGACAAAAAAAATTTATCATCTATTTAGATGATATTCTCATATTTTCTAACACTTGGAAAGTCCATCTTCAACATTTGGAACATGTTCTTCACATTATTCAGTGGAATAGTTTTTATACCAACTTTTCTAAGTGTTCTTTTAGTCAAACATCTATCTCATGTCTGGGATATGTCATTGATGCATGTGTTTCTCAAGTAGATTGTGTCAAAGTGGAAGTTCTTGACAAATGGCCTACTCCTTCAAATAATACTGAATTAAGGAGTTTTCATCATCTTGCCAACTTCTACTACAAGTTCATTATACACTACGCAGACATTGCCTCACCTTTGCACCAATTAACAAAGAAAAATGTTGCATTCAAGACAACGAAAATTCACTCGCATGATTTCAATACCTTGAAAGAGAAATTGTGTTTAGCACCTATTCCTGTTCTACCTGATCTCCCAACCTTTTTAGATTGAGACAGATACTTCACAGTATGCACTTGGAGATTTTCTAAAGAAAAATGGTCACATTGTGGCTTATCATTCACAAAATTTTTATGCTGCCAAGAGGAACTACTCAACATATGATAAGGAATTACATGCATTGGTTCAAGCCATCAAATATTGAAGGCATTATCTTTTTGGGAAAATAAAAAGTTGTTAACATTGATCACTTGCATCTCCAATTTCTTCAATCTCAAAGTAAAATTAAAGAGGAAAGGCATATGAAGTGGGCCTCATATTTACAAAAATTTCACTTGGTCATCAAGTATAAGAAGGGGAGCTCCAACAATGTTGTAGATTGTCTGAGTCGGCCTCCTACAGCTCATGCTTTAACAATTATGACCACTTCTCATTTGGGGTTTCAAACATGGTCTTCTCAGTATGCTCAGGATCCTAAATTTTTTGTCACCTACACAAGTCTAAGGGCCTAACTTCCCCTCTAAGGGCCTCTGATCCTGTACCAACTGTCTAACCTCTGAATAGAACACATCATCCTGTAAATGTTGTAGAATGCATCCTCTCAGGTCTGTACTAGTAGTCATAGATGAGGGCACATGACGTCTCCTACTCAAGGTATCTGCTACTACATTTTCTTTCCCCTTGATGTAGTGAACGTCAAAGTCATACTTGCATAGGAACTCCATCCATCTCTTCTGTCTAGCATTAAGGTTAGGCTGTGTGAATATATACTGAAGACTCTAGTGATCTGAATGAAGCTCAAATCTGTGGCCCAATAAGAAATGACGCCATCTCGTCAAAGCATGTACTACTGCAGTGTTGGTGCCCAAAAACACTAAATTGAATTTCCTTTGGACTTGCCAATCCAATGATGGGAAATCCAATTATTTTTGGCCAACTAATGCGAATGATCAATTATGATCCTCTTCCCCTATGCTTCTGGCTCTGCAGGACCAAGGCGGGTGAACCTTCACCTGAATAGGCTTTTTATGGCAGATAACCTGTGTATGAAACTCAAACTTCTGTCTCTCA
>MU225923.1:91347-106327 GCA_018584345.1 Thuja plicata
TATATGTTAGTGTATTTATTGTACTACACTTAGGCTTATTAAGCTTAATAAAAAGTCATCCATGATCATTTGACACTTGTCTACACAAGTTGTCATCATTTAAGAGTCCACTAGAGATGTGTCAATTTCATTTTGACACGTCATCCTAGTTTCTTGGGCATGGTTTTTCCACTACTCTAGTTCTTTCCTCCTTTCGTGGTTAAACTTAGTTGCACTTTCACATCTATATGTACCCACATAATTTTCATTATTGAGAAGTCGATTTTACTCTCATTTGTGAATTTGTGCTTTAATTTATCTATGTTAGATCCTTGGTTTCTACATGATATCATAATAGTAGATCTTGATTTTTTTATTTTATTTTTAAAGACAATAGCTTATATTCGACCAAGGGTTTTGAACTTGTGCATTTCTATAAGTGTATAAATGATGAATCATGGTGAAGTTGGTTCCTTGGTGTCTTGGATATTCATGTTACTCACGTGTGCCGTGTGTTTTGCATGGCGTCTTGAGGCCGTCATGCACAATTGAGCGCCCATTTTGTGGCCTATGGTTTCTAGCATACTTTGATCCCCTTGTCATATTCTTGCAAGGGTTAGAGTGCGATATCTGCAAAAACAAAGTGGCTCAAGGGTTTGGAAAAGGGGTGTGCATGGACAGCGGTTTCCAAATGTGCATACATACTGGTTATGGTTTGAAAATCCCACATTGTGGCTTGCATTGGCTATCAATCATGACCCTGGTTGCAGTGTTGTTCAAAAAATCCACGCCCAGATTGGGGAGTCTGCGCACATGCGAGAGAGGCATCAAAAATAGTTTTTAGTTGATAAGTTTGTAAGGAGGAAAAATTTGTTTTTCTTATAGCTTTTGCTATCAAATTCAAAATTGAGTTCTAATTTTTTTTACAAAAGTGTATGATTTTTTATCATGAATTTAACGGATACACTCACGCACTATGATTATAAAGTGTCATTTTTAGTATTTTTGGGGGATTTGTTACAAAGCACTCCTATAAAATGTCAAAAGTAAGGGGGGAAAGATAATTAAGGGGGTGTTGTGTTTTTTCTATTTTCACACTTCCTCATGAAGTTTTCTTCATTTTTTGTATTCTACAAGCAACTATCTAAGTCTAGCAACATGGATCCTAATGTGACTACACAACCCCTAGCTCCCTTCAATTATCATGATTGAAAGTTGAAAGTAAATCTTGTACTAAAGAATAAAGGAACTTATATAAGGTAACAATGGGAACAGAAAAGAACCTAATGCAATTAAGGACAAAGAAAAAGGTTTTCAATAAGTGTGACCAAGCATTTGGCTTTCTATGTTTAAATTTATCTCATGAGTTAGTATTTCATCTTGAGAACTTGAAAATACCTAATGAAGTTTTAGAAGCTTTCAAAACACTATTTGGGAAAATTGATGAACTTAGAAGTCATGAGTTGGAAAATGAACTCCTAGGTCTTAGTCCTTCTAGTTTTTCAACATTATAGGACTTCTTCACTAAATTTAAATCTTTGAAGTTGCAATTAAAAGATTGTGGATTTGACAAGAAAGATGATCAATTAATCCTTTATGTACTTTCCAAACTAGGTTCTGAATTTTTTTGTATTTGTCTCTACTTTCTATTCCACTAAAAGAGCCCTTGGTGCCTCATGTTTTATGCTCTCGCTTGGTAAATTTATTGTTGATCTTACAAGGGAACAAGAAAAGTTAATTCAAATGGGTACTTTGAAATCTACTAAGACACAAGCTCTAATTGCACGAAATGAAAAATAACAAAATGCTAAAGGAGATAAAAAAGAACACTCAAAAGGATAAAGAAGGGGAAAAAGAAGATAAAATTGACAACTTCAAAAAGGATAACTCATCTCAAAGTAAATGAATTACCGAGAGAGTTAAATGTTCCTTTTGTAACAAAACCGGCCATGAAGAACATCAATGCATAAAAAAAAATTGATCACCTCACTTTTCTACTCAAAAATAATAATATTGAGGTAACTGATTATGTCAAAGTATCTTCTTCAAATCAGGAAATTACAAAGGAAAAAGAGAAATTGAAAGGCAGAGCCTTATTTTCTCAAGCGATTGCATATTCTAGTACTACACACCATATGGGTTCTCAACGTGATGTGAACTCTTCACATCATGATTCCAGTCCTCATATTTTTGATGATTTTGCAGATGACAATCATATTCAGGCATATTTTCAAGAAGGGTCTCGTGCTCTTCTTGGTGTGTATTCTACATCAGCAACAACATCATCCTTTGGGAAGGCCTTATAAGCTTCTTCACTTCTTATCTCTCTAGTGGAGGATAATTTTTTTTCCTACTGGGTTTTCTATCTTTTTCCTTTTGTAGGAGATTTCATTGTACATGGGTACCTCACCAGGCTAGTAGTCGAGACTCATTTGTTATCTTGTCCTCCTAAGTTATGCTTAAGGGGGGTGTTAGTGTATTTATTTTATTACACTTAGGTTTATTAAGCTTAATTAGTCATTCATTATCATTTGACACTTGCCTACACAAGTCGTAATCATTTAGGAGTCTATTAGAGATGTGTCGATTTCATTTCGACACATCATCCTAGTTTCTTGGGCGGTTTTGCCACCACTCCATTTATTTCCTCCTTTCATGATTGGACTTGGTTGCACTTTCAGACCTATATATACTCGCATCATTTTCAATATTGAGTAGTCGATTTTGCTCTCATTTATTGATTTGTGCTTCAAATTATCTCTGCTAGATCCTTGGTTTCTATACTATATTTAATTTGTCTCTCTAAAAAATCTATATAAAATACAATTACATATGTCGTTTTGACGAAGTCAATAGCATTAATTGACTTTTAATTTTATATATATATTTTTGGGAGACGTGTACTAAATTAATCTGCAAATCATTATAAATTGTATTAAATCCAAAAAGAAATTGCAAGACCATGATATAAAGAAACAAAACCCGTTAATCCCAAGAGAGATTTGATTCTCCTATGTTTTAAGTGGAATTTCCAAAGTCAAAATAATTCACTGTTTGTTTTCTCTCTGTGTGAAGAGAATCTGTCGGCTGCCTCAAGACTATGAACAAAATCTCAAACACAATATTAAAAAACGCAGCCTCAAAAATTCGAATCTTGATTTCAAACCAAAAATCCAAATACGAAAGCCAAATAATAATCTTGTAAACTTTCTCACAATCATAGGAATCCACTTCAGTTGCTTAAATAATACAAGCCCAAAACAATGATCTTGTCAGTAGGCTTATATTTTTCAGCACCTGGCACGGCAACATGCTGGCTGTCGATGTTTATGTCACTGTCTTTTTTAAGTGCATTCACCTTGGGAATTTGTTTCAAATTCACACTTGCGCACAAGCCAAATCTTCAGTTTATAAAAAGAAAACAAATAAAACAATGCAGGCAACGTTCTCACATCAAACTGCTCAATAATTGACCATCTTGTAAACTCACATTATAAACAATGTAAACAATGTTCACTCAGTGTTAGTCTATAAAAAGCTCTGTATTATGAGTGTAAATCACAGAGTTTGAAGCAAGAAGCTTTGGAGTTTCGTAGTGCCATATCCATAATGGTAAACGCATATTACATAGTCAAGAATCTATCAAGAAGTTGTGTTCAATTTGGATGAAGTCATGGGTTTTTTTCTTTTAAAATAAATTCTTTTTTTTTTTTCAAGAGTCTATCAAGAAGCTGAGATTTGAGACTAATTTAGAGGATGAATTCATTTTGCAGGCAGAGTATAGAGACATTGCAATGCAGGAAAATGAATTGGAAGGGTTTGTGGACTGGAAAGGAAGACCTGTTCACAAGAAAAAACATGGCGGAATACGCTCTACACTCTTTGTTTATTGTATGAAAATTTAATCCTCTTACCACTTGGAAACATCAGATGACCAACTTGTTCTAGCTAAATATTAGTTAGATTTTTCAAATTTGATTGTGAACAATTTTTTATATCATTGTTTTACATCTTGTTATAAGTCAACATTTTATTTCATGTTTTATGATTGATCAGCTTAATCAATTATATATTAATGTTTTAGATCATATTTTATTATTCTTGTTTGATTATGTCACACAATTATATACTAATATTTTAGACCATATTTCATTGTTCCTACAAACTTTTTGGATCATATACCATGATTCATGAGCTCTATCAATTGTATATCAATGTTTTAGATCCTATTTCATGATTCATGTTGATGTTTCTCATCATATTCTATAATTCATTGATAGATCATCCATATTTCAGATAATAACTCATAAATCATATCAATGATCAATCGTATGGTGATATTTTAAATCCCATTTCATAATTCATATCATATTCCATAGTTCATGATCGATCATCTCTATCCATTACATATCAATGTTTTTAATATCCTATTTCATGATTCATGATCGATCATTATATTTAACAAAATTGAAGAAAGATGAATGATGTTGAAGATGTGGATGAGACATTAATATTTGTGTTTGATGGATTGCAGTAATGGAAGGATTTGACAACATAGCCTTTCTAGCATCGGCAGTAAACCTTGTGAACTATTTCACATTGATCATGCATATGGAAATCGCTGTGGCAGCCACCACGCTGACCAATTTCATGGGTACTGCATTTCTGCTGGCACTGCTGGGGGGATTCATTTCTGACTCCTACATGAACAGATTCAAAACATGTGTTGTATTTGCTTCAGTAGAACTTCTTGTAAGTTATTTTACAATCTCTCCTTTACTTCAAGTCTATACCCATTTTCTAGTTCCATAAGTTCCAATTCTTTTCCCAATGGATTTGCAGGGTTACCTTATATTGACAATACAAGCAAGCAAGAAGTCTCTACAGCCTCCAACATGCAGCTTATTCGATCCTTCATCTGTGTGTGAAAAAGTGAGAGATGGGAAGGCTGCCATGATGTTCATTGGATTATATCTGATTGCTCTTGGAAATGGAGCTGTGAAGGCTGCTTTGCCAGCTCTAGGTGCAGACCAGTTTGATGAAAGAGATCCCAAAGAGAGGAGAAAAATATCAACTTTCTTCAACTATTTTCTGCTCAGTTTGTCTATAGGAGCATCTATTGGAGTCACAGTGGTGGTATGGCTGATGAACAACGAGGGATGGGATGTGGGTTTTGGAATATGTGCAGTAGCCGTTTTCATTGGAATCTTAAGTATTAGTGCTGGGGTTTCAACTTATAGGATCAATGTTCCTGGAGGCAGCCCTCTAACTCGCATTGCCCAGGTGATGATTATGGAAAATTTCTTCAATCAAATAGTCATACTTTGTGTTATAAAGCTTTGTTTATTCATATCTAACATTATTCAATAGCTTTTGAGTATTGAATCAAAAACATATTTGAAATTTTTGAACACAATTGCAAATATCTAGACTTTCAAATGGGTCAATTTAACATGAAATGGGTGAGTGTTGTGCATAGAAACAAACACATTTGAACCCATATTGCATAGTTTCAAGAAAAAAACTGAGCAGTAATAATTAGTGGTATTTCTTTCTTTATATGTATTTTCCAATTTATGTGTATTTACAAAAGATTAACATGAGGGGCATTTTTCCTTTAGTATTGGCTTCTATAGAATATACAATTTGTACCCTATGATGGATTCTGACAGGTCAATAATTAAATGTAGATCCAAAAACTATTGGTATTATGACACTGTGCAAACAGATAACTTTAAAAAGAAATTATACTGTAAACAATTCTTCAAGATAAAGCTTAATTTGTGTGTCATTGTCTCAGGTATTTGTAGCTGCTTTGAAAAATAGAAAGCTTAGATTACCAGAGAATTCAGGCAGCCTATATCAGGCATATGACAAGGAAGCAGCCATGGCCTCTGAGAAGCTTATACATACAAATCAGTTCAAGTATGGAATCCTCTAATTTCATTTATACTCCTTTCAAGCAATATATATAAATTGAATTTCTCTCAAAATCAAAATTTTAATTTTTAATTAATTTTTAAATATTGTTTTAAACAAATGAGTTGGATAGTTAAATAAATTGAAATTCATGCTAGGAATCACCGTTAGACAGACTTGCAAAATATGAATTTTCTTTTAAAAGTTACTATGACATGTCTTTCACCCTTTTATAAGTGATGTTATTTGGTTTATTAAATACTGTGATTATCTATTTAAATAGATTAATTTTTAATTCTTTATAAAAAAAAATGATATTAAAAATATAAAATTATTTAATAATAAAAATATGAAAGAACTATAATATATGAAATGTGTCTGAAAAAAGACATTAATAGAACTAGTGTTATATAATGTTTAAAAAAAATTAAAAGCAAAAGCAATATCTAGTATTTTGTGCCTAGGAAAATCTTTTTGAGCAAAAAAACTAGTACAAAATTTTACAATTACAAAAATTTAACCATTTATCTAATACAATAATGAATCTTTTTCTTCCTTCTTAAACATGTGCAACCTAAATTAGGCACATTAAAAGAAGTTGTATACATGCCATCAATCCTATGAATAACACCCAACAATGTTACAAGTGGAAAGTATAAAACACTCATACAACATACTCCCACTTATTGGATACTTCCTGTAAGAAACATGCCCCTAAAATGTTAGTTGTTCAAGGAAACCATTATGTTGGCTTCCTACACCAAAGAAAATCTCAATATTCATAGCTTTTGTCAATAAGTAGCATAAATTGTCACATAATGGTATTAAACTCAAATATGCTTTTGACTAAGCATGATTCTTTGTCAAATATATTGCACTTTAAATATCACTATGAATCATTTCTATCATGTAAACAAAACTAATCATCTAGCACAACTTTTGTACGTACATGCTTCATTGTATGCATGAATAGTTGCTATGTATTTTACCTCTATTGTTAATATTTTCTATCATTTGTTTATCAAGCTTATTGCTTCACCATAATAACTAAATACATATGCACTAGTAGATATTTAAGACTTAACATCTCTCATCTCATCAAAATCCAAAACTCCTTGTACATACAAAGTTTTACCTTTATATGCTCTTCTTCGATAGAAAATTGTATAATTTGAAGTATCATATAGATATCTAGAAATTATTTTCACAATAGATCAATATTTTCTACTTATTTTGTACATATGCATACTCACAACTCCCAATGTATGTGCAATGCCAAGTTTAGTTAATTAGTATAGACCATTGCATACATGAGGCTGCCAACAATAGTAGTTAATAGGCCCGAACCTACAATGTTTCAGGTCAATTTCTTCTATTTGGGGATAATGCTTTGCAGATAATTTTATTCAGTTCCAAAATCAAAAGTAACCATAATAGCTGAAAAACATCTATTTACAAAGAAAAGAAAGAAAAGAAACCGATGGTCCTTAAAAAAAACAAGTTTTAATATTATATGTAAAGAAATAAAGGTCCATAAATATATATAATACAAGAAATGCATATACAATCTTTTTAAAAAAGAAAAGAAAGGAGAAGACAATACATTAGGAAAATTCTTTGAAGTAAAAAAAAAGAAGGGCACAATAAAATCTTTTAGGTTTGTAAAATCTCAACTATCCTCTAATATGATAAAAGTCTCTCTGAATTCACCTTTAAGCATGTGTGGAAATAGTTATATATATATGATCTAGCCTTTAACAATGTGATTTTGCCAATATGATCTAGCCTTTAACAACCATCTTGAATCATATTTGAGATTTTGGATTATAAATGCTATTAAGAATAATTCTCGATGATTATCTTTCTGTGAACAGATTTTTGGACAAAGCAGCCATATTAACAGACAATCTGATGGAAATTGACAAGAAATATTTGGTGAGTCCATGGCGTCTTTGCAGTGTGACCCAAGTGGAAGAAATCAAAGTTCTACTAAGAATGATCCCTATATTTGCAAGCACGATAATAATGAACACATGCTTAGCACAACTTCAGACATTTTCTGTTTCTCAGGGTTTCACCATGGACACCTCAATGGGAAAGCACTTTGACATTCCACCAGGCTCTCTCACTATAATTCCCCTGGTAATCATAGTAATCATAACTCCATTTTATGACAGAATCTTTGTTCCCCTTGCAAGAAAATTCACTGGGCATGAGACAGGGATTACTCACCTCCAAAGAATTGGAGTTGGGTTAGTATTGTCTGCCATTTCAATGAGCATTGCAGCTCTGGTGGAGGTGAAGAGAAAAAATGTGGCAATAGATCATGGAATGGTGGACAATATACCAATTGCAATGGCACCCATTCCAATGAGTGTATTTTGGTTGGGATTTCAGTACTTCATTTTTGGAATTGCAGACTTATTCACCTTTGTGGGGTTGATGGAATTCTTCTACAGTGAAGCCCCTGCTGGAATGAGGTCCTTGGCCACTGCATTTTCATGGACTTCCTTGGCTTTGGGTTACTTTCTCAGCAGTGTTTTGGTCAAGATTGTGAATAGGGCAACTCATATGACCAAAACTCACGGTTGGCTTGGTGGGAACAATCTGAACCGCAACCATCTTAATCTGTTTTACTGGTTACTTGCTATTCTGAGCATGATAAACTTTGTCAACTATCTCTACTGGTCCAGATGGTATAAATACAAACCAAAGGTTACGGGTCAAGTTGCAGATGAGGCCTCTACAACTCGTCTAGCAGAATTTTCCACCAGTTGATAGGCGGATTTTAGATAAGATCTGCTTATGATAACTATGAAATGCTCCTTGTAATTCCACATGAACAAGAACATTTGTGGGTGGTTTTATAAATAGAGATCAGATGTATATATGGCCTAATGGTTATTTGGATATCATTTTTTAACATTGATTCCAAAGTATACCTATTTATTTTTTTGGGTGTTGTTATGTGTCTGTTTGTGGTGATTTGGATATTAATTTTTGAATATTAATTTTTCTTTTTAAATCCCTTTCTTTTTATATTAAAAGTGGCCTCTCTTTTCTATTAGAAAAGTACAATAAGTTTCAAGATTGTGCACAATATGTAATAATATTAAAAAAGAGAAGTATTTGAGAATAATTTAGATAGAAGTATTTTACACTATTTTTATTATATGTATTTTTAGATTTTAAAAAAATTAATTAATTTAAATTCATATGACATTTATTACATATCAAATAAAAATTAATTATCATTTTTTATTTTTTATTTTTTATGTAATATATATTGTAACATTGCATCTAATAACTTACATTAATTAAGGAGTCTTTATTAGTTGTCTATCTTATATCCAGAATATTTTCTATCATGAATATTAAATAAATAATAATTTTTGTAACTTTAATGTAAATCATTTACATTATATTTTATTTACAAATATCTTAAATCGTATATACATACATATATAATCATTTGCATGATTTCTTTTTGCTCGCTCTCCTAGGGTTTTAGATCTTCTTTGTGCTTCTTGATGCTTCCTTCGCCTCCTATGGGGTTGATGGAGAGGGATCCGGTGGGGGTCTCCCTATCCTCTCCTTTGATTGTGGAAGGTCACTATCTTTCTACCCAGGCCTCAAGGTCCACATGTGTTCTTCCCGAGGTTTCTGCTATGATGTTGTAGGACGATCCTGACAAATCTGTTACTTTCAAATATTTTTTTCTCTAGCATGAGAACTCCTCTTCCTTGGGTGTGATTCCTACAAAGGAAAAGCACTCTGAACCCAAGAATGTGCATGATGTCACCTACAAAATCAATGATACTACAATGCATGTCCTCAATAAAATAGTGAAATAAATTATGGTTGAGTTGCAACTCTCATTGGTTGGTAAGTTCCTCTCTTTGAGACCTTCTATTGACCAACTTAGGAAATGGGTATCTTCCCAATGGAAGTTAAAAGGTAGCATAAAAACCAATATGATGCCAAATAGTTTGTTCCTTTTTAGCTTTGGGAATAAGGAAGATCTGATCTATGTTCTCACTAACGGGCATTGGACATATGGAAGTAACCAAAAGAACATACTTTCTCTCTACAAATGGAAACCAGGTTTTAATGCCCAGGATGACATGGGTACCTTAGTGCCCATCTGAGCCCGTCCTCTACTCTCCCCCTTGAGTTTTGGAATTTCTAGGTATTTAGAGATATTGCAAATTCTTTTAGTGATCTCTTGGCTATGGATAAGATCACCCAATAGAGGTCTCATCTTCTTTTTGCAATAATTTATGTGAATGTTAAGGTTAACATGGTGTTACCTTCTGTTATCACCCTACAATCTATGTATAGTTCTTGCGAACAACATTTGGAGTATGAGAATGCTTCCATTTTTTTTAGATCTGCAAGAAGAATGAATACCTCAGTAATGTCTACAGGTTCTAAAAGGGTGGCTTTCAGGAACAAATAGCTCTAGAAGGAAAGGATGTTCCAAAGATTATTGAAATATCTATAGCCCCTCTGCCCTCTAATGATGTTTTGGAAGAGAACCTTCTTTTAAGTAAGAATAAGAGCATAGATGACCAAGTGGCCTCTTCTTCTATTCCTCAACCAAGCCTTCTTCCTAACTTGTAGCCTAGAGAGATCCCCACATAAAATGATGCTTCTTGTGCCCATGATGTTCTTGTTTGCATGGATGATGGAAACAAGTTTGTTCATAAAGATGTAATAGAGGATAGGGTCCTGGGGAAGGGTGGCAAATCAATCTTTTAGGTTATAAAATCACAAGATGTAATAGAAAATAGGATAGTTGTGGACCTTAAGATCTCATCAAAGGATGATAGGAATCTTTATGTCTCCTCTATATGGTAGGACCCAAGTGGGAATCTGGGACTAAATGACGTGAGAGAATATTGATTGATTGTCAATCCCTAGAAGGATAAAGAAAATAATGACTCCTTAGCAACTTCAATATCTACAATAATGTTAACTCGTTCTTCCAGACTAAAGGTGAACTTATCCTTATTAGGATTTTTCTCTACCCCTCCACCTCCTTCGAGGATGGGGCTTGACGAGGATGGCACATATTTTGAATAGAAAATGATGGGAGAGATAGGTAGAAATAAAAATAAGGCATATGTTGGATGTGATCTCAAATTGGGAAGTCCAACACAAAAAGATAGCAGAGAAAGAGAAATAGTGAAGGATGTAGAAATTAGAAAGAAGAGAACGATTGACGATTTCTCTGATATTAAGAAGAAAAAAGAAAGGAAAGTTCCACTCTATCCAGAGGTGGGTGTGCAATCTAAGATCAGGTTGTATGATTCCTTTAGGTTAGTTATGAATATCTTATCTTGGAACCTAAGAGGCTTAAATAGCCACATCAAACAACACATGTTGAAGTGTGTTATCTTAGAAAATAAGGTGGATATTTTGATTTTATAAGAAACAAAAATAAAAAAGGAAGTATTTAAGAAGATGGTGAACCACATATGAACCAATGTTGAATTGGACTCTAGTGATGCAGGTGGTTCTTCAAGTGGCTTGGCGACGCTATGGAATCCTAAAAAAGTTGTTGGAACCTTATATCACTCCTCCAAGCATAGCTTGATCACCACTTTCAAGTCTTTGAGCTCAGGTATTTCATGGAATATGGTCAATATTTATGCCCCTAATGTTAGAAAAAATAGAAAATATTTATAGGGATCTCTTGCTACTACTATCCAAGGTAAAAGAGTTGCTAGATGGATGATGGGATGGGATTTCAATTCCCCTTTATGACCCTCAGAAAAATATGGTGGCGCAAAGGATTTTAATGAAAGTGTTCTTGACCTAGCTGATTTCCTCTCCACTACTAGGATGTTGGACATTTAGCTCCGGGGCTCAACCTTTACTTGGTCTAATAGAAGACAAGGAAAAAACTTAATTCAAGTCAGACTGAACAGATTTATGCTATCTTACAATTGGTCTAATCTTGCTGATCTTTCCCTCTCCTCCCACCCAAAGGTTGTCTCTCATCACAATGCTATTGTGTTAGATTGGAATGAAGGTGGGAGAAAAGGACCCTATGCATTCATATTTGAGATCATGTGGACCTCTCACCATGACTTTAGAATCTTAGTAGACAGTTCATGGAATACTCATTGTACGGGTTCACCTATGGTTGAAGTCTGCAAAAGGATTAAAATCATCAAGGAGAGAGAGAAGGGATGGAGTAGAACGTATTTTGGAAATATCTTCAAGAGGAAATAAGAGGTTACTTATAATCTTAAGGATATACAAAGAAAAATGGAGAAAGGAGAACATGATGAGAATATGTACAAATAGGAAGGATCCCTAAGAGAAAGATGGATTAAACTTAATAAATAGGAGGAAGTATTCTAGAAGCATAAATCAAGAATTCAGTGGCAAATTGAGGGGGGGGGAGAAATAAAAAATTATTCTTCTTATCCATCCTTAAGCATAGGAGTAGAAACAAAATTAGGAAGATTCAACTGCCTAATAGAAACTTCACAAAGGAGGAAAAAGAAATTGCTGATGTGGTTGCTAGATCATTTTACAACCCCCATGGGAATGGTAATGTTTCTTTCTCTAATCCTAATGTTTTACTTGATGTATCCCCAACTTGATCACTGAAGAAGAAAATAAAAACTTGACTAAACAAGTCACTTTCCAAGAGGTATAAGAAGTTTTGTTTATTTTGGTGCTTTTATGGCCCCTTGGCCTAATGGCTTTCACCCTAGTTTTTTTCCAACTCTACTGGGACATTGTTCGTATTGATATCTATAATGTTGTCGGAGAATTCTTTATAATGGGAATATTACTAAAAGAATTAAATTCTACCTTCATTTATCTAATTCATAAAGTTTCTAAAGCTAAAATGATGTGTGACTATAGACCTATCAGTCTATATGTAACCCTTTACAAAATTTTCTCCAAAGTTTTGGTCAATAGGCTAAAGAACATCTTGGATAAACTCATCTCCCAGAACCAGAAGGGGTTTGTTAAACTCAAAAATATTTTTGATACATGGTCGTTACCACTCATTAAATCATTCCATCTATAGAAACTAGTAAAAAAGTAGGTATGATTCTCAAGCTTGACATCTCTATCTAGCTTATGACAGAGTGGATTGGGAGTTCTTATTTGTTGTTCTCATGAAGTATGGGTTTAATGGTAAATTACTGAATATGATTATGGAGTGTGTAACTACTACTATATATTAATTTCTTATAAATGGATCCCCCAAAGGTTTCTTCTATATGGGGAAAGGCCTTAGATAGGGTGATCTATTGTCCCCTTACTTGTTCATTATAGTTGTTGAAAGGTTGGGTCTTAAAAATAAGGAATTAAACATGCTGAAAGGAATAAAAGTTGATTCCCATCTCCAAACCTTCTCCCATCAACAATTTTTTGATGACACTATCCTTTTTGGGGAAGCCTACTTGTCTCAGGCTAAGAAATGGAAGGAAACACTAGACAACTATGCTAACATTTCAAGAAAACAAATTAGCTACTGTAAAAGAAATCTTTATTTCTTTAATGTTAGGGCGGCTCTTTGATCCAAGTTAAATAATTTCATAGGTTGTAATGTTACTTCCCTTACAAACTCTTACCTTGGGCTACCTCTTACTACTAGGTTCCCCTCCTCTACTTATTGGAATAGCCTCGTTGAAAGATTCCAAAAAAAGCTTGTGGGTTGGAAAGGAAAAATATTGATCATGCAAGGAAAGTACAAATTCTTAAATATTGGCTTAAAAGTATCCCTGTCTATTTCCTTTACCTCTTCAAAACCCCTAGCTCAATGGTTAACAACAATGAGAAGTTACAAAAGACAGTTTTATGGATAGGGAATGAAGAGAAAACTAGAATCAAGCTCTGATCAAATGGGACACTATGTGCACTTCAAAGAATGCTGAAGACCTTGGTATCAGGAAAATCATACCCTTTAAAAATGCCCTCATAGGAAAAATAGGGTTGTTGGTTTTGGAGAATATTAAGTACTAGGTTAACCTTATTAGGGCCAAATACCTTCAAAATAGGCTTGTGCACTCCTTCCTATATGACTCTATTCCTACCTTGGGCTCCACTCTCCAGAGTAGTAACATTTCCTGAAGCTCGGTTACTTGTTCTCTGATTTTTTCCTCTTCTTTCTTCAAATCATGTCTCAACCATTGGTTTTGAAGTACCTTGTTGTAATGCATGTAGCTCAGTTGATACACTCTGTGCACTATCCTTAGGATCTTGATCTATTTTCTTTGTCTTTTCACTAATCTCGGTAATGAAGTGATCTAGTGTGCATAACTATTGTAGAATTGTAATGGCTTCAGATATAACAGTTTCTAAACCACTTACAAGTTTAGAAAGAGTTACCTTATGTACTACCACAACCTGGCTATTTTTCTTGGTAACTTTATATTGGATCTTCTTTTTTACTCTTTCTTCCAATTTTTGTTTAGCATCAATGTCAGGATTGTCAATCGCCTCGGTGAGCAGTTCAAGTTTTTCAAGTATGGGGGCTCATTCATCAATGGTTATATCTGGTACAACTTGCATTAAAATCTCTTTTTCTTTTTCTAGCACTTGTGCACTCTTTGCTTCTTATCTTAGCTTGTCCCGTGTTTCTTTTCTGGTGCAAAGTTCACCATATTTCTTCAATGTTTCCAGATCAAGTGTCCTTGGATCCCAATCAAGAATCTCTATGATTTCATCTAAAGTAACTACATCATTGGTTCCTTTCTTCTTCTTCTTTTTCTTGCCTAGAACACTCGATGAAGGAGATAGAGTTAATATTAACTGATCCTTTTTCTCAGTTTCTAGCTTTTCTTGCTCGGTACTCGATGTGATAACTTGGTGAGGTGACTTGGTAGCCAACCTTGTGTCTTTAGTAGATGTATCTACTATCTTGTTAGGAGTCTATGTGTTACTGTAAAGGAGAAAATGATGTTAAATAGAATAAGAGTGTTGTGATACTCAAATCACTTATCACCTTACATTTAATGTTTAGAGTGGAGGGATAAATAAGACATTCCCCTTTATTCTCAAATGCACAAAGGAAGGATCCAAATTTATCAACCCAAAAAGGATCAATGCA
>MU225923.1:107050-142273 GCA_018584345.1 Thuja plicata
TTGAAGGAAGATCACACCACCATGATGGCTAGATCTAGGGTTTGAATGATGAATCTTGAATGCTTGAACCAAATCCCTTCAAAGGCTTGAGAGCTTGAATCCTTGATCTTCAATGGAGAGATTGAATTCTTGAGAGGAAGACTTGAACACTTTGAAAGATTGGAAACATGTAGAATAATGGATGCTTGAAATTTTTTTCTTGATCACCTCTTCTTACTTGGTTGATGGGTTTTTGCTTGATGATGGTTAGAGAAAATGAGAGGAGAAAGCTTCCTTTTATATGAAACTAGGGCACAATCTTCTAAGGAGGCCAACATAGGATAATTAAATTCCAATTAGACCCATGCCCCTAGAAGAGGACCTATATTAAATATAATTTAGGAATCATCACTTTGGAACCTGAAACAGTCGACCCATAAGTGGGAAAAATGAATTCTGGATGACCCTCGACAGTCGACATGCTTCCAAATTTGAAAGGGGGACCCAGGTCAAGGTCAAGGTCGACCTTGACCTAGGGGGTCAGAACCCCTGGAAAATGTGCCAAGTGGGATAGAAGGTGCTCGAGAGGCCCAATCAGGGTCCTAAACAGGCACAAAAGTAGGAGATGATGCAGAAATGAGGAGACAGTATGATAGTGGTCAAAAACATCCCCTAAGGAGGGATAAATGTTCTTAACATGGAAGTGCTTCCATTTTAAGATGATACAGTTACCTTTACCTTTCTCTTCTACAGCATCAGTGGTATCGTTAGGTGCTTCACCTTATATTGTACCACCACTATGCTTGGTCTCTTTATCATGATCTTCACCTTTCTCTTCATTTGTATCTGTTAGCTATTCGAGTGGCTTCTATTGTGCTTCTGTCTTAATTTTAATTTATTTGACCAAAATAGGTAACTGGTGAGGAACATCTGCTCAGGCGGCATGTTATGTGTCTTTCTCATCAATAGTCTTGGTTGCACCGATTGACTCATCTTCCTTGGTGTTATCATTTGGATCTCGTTTAGTTACATCAGTTATTGTGATCTTCGGGTGACCTAAATTAGTCAAGAGTTTAGAAATACCATCTAATACGTCATTAATTACTACATCATCAATTGTGATGGGTTTTGTACTTAGTCCATTAGATGCAATACCATTTACTTCCTCAGTATCCTAGATGTTGTCAGGTGGATTCAGTAGTTCGTTCCAAATTTTGGTTCTCTCAATATCCACTTCCTTCCTATTTCCTTACAAATTATTTAGTGTTATTTCCTTCTTTGGAAATTTCTTGGCATACTTTCTCATTATATCATGTATTTCTTGAACTATGCACTTAGCTTTAATAAGTGTGAGAGTTGCTTCTCTCATCTGTTTCTCGATTTGGAGTGCATATGACCATCTTGCTGATATTTTATCATATAATTATGATGGAATAGAAGTAGCAAACTCAACTGGAACTTGTTTGAATTTGATCACCATACCTATGATTTCTTCTTCTATTTTATCCTTGTGCTCGGTAGTGAGATCAGAATATGCTTGTATCTTTGGATGTCCCAACTATCCAATTTTCTTGATTACCTCTGCAATCTCATCAATAGTCTGTGATGTTTTGTTTTGTACAACCTTGAATTGAGCTGGATTATCATCAGAATCATCCTTTTCATCTTTATTCCATTCATATTTCCTCTTTTGTCTCAGGGCAGTAGTACCCTTATGCTTCCTTGTTTGGTATGTAAACTTTGGTGAGGGTCTTTTTTATTTTGGCTACACCTTTCTTCAAAGGTGGTGAATCCTTAGTCATTGATTGTGATCTGGTCTTTAATGGAGATTCAATCTTTATGTTTTTTCTCCTTTTGGCCTTAGATGCCTTAACTGGTTCTTCATCTGACTTGGTGTCATCAGCATCATGTTCCAAGTCTTCTTCTTGACTGACAAAGGTCTGCACCTCGGTTTCATCTTCAGATTTGTCCAATTCTTCATTTGTTATTGCAAGTTTTCTCTTCAAAGTTTTGATAATTTTGGTATTTTTCCTACCCAATTATTGCACTTGCAAATTAATTTGTATTCGGGTCTTTGCTTCATCATATGTGCCAAATCTCATGGCTAATTTGTCAATGGCCTCATTTAACAGTTTCTCAATAGTCTCTGAAGAAACATCAATATCTAATTCATAGTCCATCAAAGGTAGCCATGTTGTCCTTGGATCTACTACTTTGATTAAGGTTGTATATGTGTCTACCACAAAATAGATATCATCTTTGTATTGTTCAACTAATTGCATAGGAATTCTGGATTTCTTTTCCATCCTAGCTTTGAACTTAGTGAAATATTCAATCATGTAACAGGTTCAAAGTTCTTCCCTAGACTTGTAATCACCTCATCAATTTGTACTGTAACTGGTCTGTCTGATTTCCATTTTACTTTATCGATTGAGGGAAATAAATTTTGAAACTAGAAGAATATGCAAAGTAGTAATGAACCGAACTTACATATATTTGACTTTTTTGATCTAATGGTTCTCATATTTTCTTCTATTTGCCTCTGCAACAGCTTGAAAAGATCAAGTTGTAGACCTTTCTTGACAATTTTGTAGGCTATGTCAACAAATATGCATGGTACATTATTCAGTCTGCTAGACTGTAATATCTTATACCCAACAACATAAGCACCAAACCTCAGTTCAGGATCACTTATTCAGTTAATCTTAAAACCTCTACTGTCCCACTCGGCTAATGTTGTCTTTTCTAACTCGATTCTTGGTAGGTTCCTTAGGGATTTGGTTTTTTCAGATATAGGATATCCTATTACAGTGTGAATTATATCTCTGCTTATCTTCTTGGGCTCATCCAGCTAGAGTTTTCCATCATGTACTCTGCTAAGCACAATGCGGATCCATTCATTGTGAAAGACCTTCGTGAAATTTAGGGCATTGGTTAACCCTTTTACCTGTAAGTGTTTGTGATCTTCCTTCAACTTCCTATCTATGCATAATGATTGATATGTGACCATAAGCTCAAAATCTATGATTTCACCTATTTTCCAGTGTATATAGGCACGCACGTCTTGCACTAGAAAAACCCTAGGCTAGATAGATGAAAATGCACCTTTATCATCTGGTTGAGCTGCAACCTGTGGATGGATCTGGTAGTTTGGTTCTGTGCAGGTGGATTTCTACACCAAAATAACCTTTTTATCCTTATCCAGTTTTTCTTTCATCATTCGGGATGAAGATGCCATGATCTCTATCTTAGGGCTTCCGTAAAATATGCTCAAATAACTCGGTGAGGGAAGAATGCGTAGTGACTAACCTTTGTGTGCTTCAAAATGTGCTTAAATCTTTGAGAAATGCTTGAAAATGCTCTACTGCAACTTAGCTCTCTTTACTCTATTCTTCTCTGTGATCACATTGTGAACAAATGAGTTCACGTCGACCAAATATATAGCAAATAAATTAGGTCAGTGCAATAAATTATCTTTACCAACCACTCAGTGAACAAACATTATGCTCGATTATCACTGATGATATTTCAGCTCGGTGAGTATACCATATACTCGGTTACCATAGTAACTCGGTTGTCTTCTTCACATTTTCACCCACTAACAGTTATAACTTGATACATATTAACCAAATCCACTAGATCATAGTAATCAAAAATATAATACCATAGTGCATCTTTATTCATGCCAATTTAGCATTTGTGCAATATATACAAGAACTGATGTAAGATATAGCATTGCAAAACATAGTTCCATACCTTCTTGTATTTCTCAGTTGGAGACGGTGGAGCCACCTAATCCATTATATGAGGTGTCACCGACTGTTGTGCTTGGTCCTACATTATCATTTGATGCTTTCCTCCACATTTGATTTTTGATCCTTACAATTTCCTCAATTTTATTTCCATTCCCATAAGTGTTTATTTGGTCTGCATAATCTCTACTTAAGTGACCGACTCTGTGACAGTGAGAACATGACATTCCAGAGTTTGACCAATTCCTAGACTTGGTTTTCCATTGTCTCATATAATTTTCTTCTATATGTCCATATTTACCACATGTTTCACAACTACTCCAAGTGTTATAATCCCATTCATAAGCATTGCCTTGTCTTCTCGGTTGATTTACCATTTCTTGTCCTTTAGGCTTCTAGATTTGCTTTGTGTTTTTCTGGCATGCTTGAGTTGTATGACCATTCATGTTGCAATTTTGATAGTATTTATCCATGTATGGTTTCTTCTATGGTTTGTTCAACTTGTATCTACACTCATGTGCCCGATGTCCATTCTTATTATAGTTATAGAAAATACCATTGAATTTTGGAGGGTTTCTAGGAATACATTTTTCTTTTCTTCTACAAACATTTGATATGTTGCCTGGTTTTCCACAGTGATGGAAAGAGGGATTTTTAGGATTTTGGATTGAGTATACATTCCTTTGTTCAGCTTGATTTGATGATTATCCTTGCTCAGTATACCCTAATCTGGTATTGTTGTTCAGTCTTCTTTGATAGTTCATAAATTCATTTATGTTGTTGTAAAATCTTCACTTCATTTCTCATTTTTTCATTTTCTTCTTTTAGTACACCAATATCATCTATTCATTTTTTAAGTTCAGTACTCACTCGGTTAGCCTCATGATTCATAGCAACCACATTATTGGTGATCTCAAAGTAATGTTCAGTAAGTCTCGATATCTCAGTTTCTTTCTCTTGTAACTTTTCATTCATCTGTCTTTTGTCATCAACAAACATGTTTCTATCTTGTTCAGCTTTATTTGCATCATTCAAGATTTCAACCATTCTAACCATTTGTGTGTCTTGACTGATTTGAAGGTCTTTCACTTGTTCAGTAAGTTGTTGATTTCTTTTAGATATCTTTGATATGATTCCTTCAGATGCATCAAATATGCTACCAGATTCAGATCCAGATGTATCAAATGGGTCACTAAAATCTTCTTCATGATAATCAATCTCACGATAGCGAAGTGTCATGTCCTTTCTCTTAATCAACATCTCCCTGAGTTTCTCTTTGGCTTCCTTGTATTGTTTGACATAGATCTGCAATTGTAACTTCTAATTTTCAATAGTTTTGTCAAGTGTATACCTTTCCATTGTAATATCTTTTATCCTCGGTGATTAAACCTTCAAAATAAGAGAACTAGCTCTAATACCAATTGTTAGGATAATAGAAAGGTGTGTATTGAGAGGGTAGGCGTGAATCAGTACCCTTAGAAACTTTTAACTAATTCTTTGTAACCATTGTTCTGTATTAACCGACTAAGTAGATTGCATACACCAAACATATAGTATCACAACTGAAATGTAAATGTATGTAAATTAAACAATACACATACATAAAATTAAGTACTCATGACACTAGTATTTTGGTATCGCAGAAAACCCATGTTAGAAGGTAAAAACTGTAGTGGGGATGAGACCCACAAAACTTCACTACTGCAGAAATAAAGTTAGTATGTTAAAGGCTTACAAAGAATGATCAGTTCTGATGATCTTACCCTATTAGGAGTAAAAATGAGATCGATTAGATCTACCTTGTGTGAGGATTTTGAAACACAATCTATGTGTGCACTCGGTTAAGAGATTTACAATAAGATGGTTAATTCTACTATGTTAAGAGATTTATGGATCTATTATAATTGTTAGAGAGTAACAGAAATTTGATCTGAAACATATACAGTCTCAATATTTCTGATACAGATCCATTATATTCATACAAAAATATATCACCTCAATGTGAATGATAATACCTTCTCTATTCTTCCTGGTAGCCTTGCCTTAGTTCTGAATATTGATTTCTGCAATGTATTCTTTGTCCTTAAAATCCTTATCTGATTTTTGATGTCTGTAGTATGGCGGCTACTTGATCATTTCTTGATCAACATACATTACAAAATTTGACATCTATACATTTATATATCAAACAATATGACCTAATTAGGGCTTAACAATTACATCCTTATCCTAAGATCAACGGTGTACAAAATTTACCTTGATCATCTACACATAGGGAACATAAACAATTAATGTTGTAAATCCATAAATAATGTCCCCCTCGATCGTATAAACTGTTATCTAGGTCGAATAAAATTTTTTTACATAGAATGATGTGCCATAAGAAACTCTTAGGTGGTCTCTGTTCCACTCAGTTATTATTGTCTCTCAGTGCTCGATGTTGTCTGTGTATCTCAGTTATACTAGTGTTCGGTTATGTTGTGTATCTCAGTGTTGTCTACTACTCGGTATTGTCTGTCTACTCGGTAATCATTGTGCTCAGTTAACTCTGGGCATGATCAGTGCTCTCGATTAACTTTGTACTTTGGTGATTATACCGATTGTCTTGTTGTGACTCTATTACCGATTGCTCATTATGTCTGCTTGATAACTAATGACAAATTCAATGTGCAATTGGAGTAACAACAAGTGCTAAGGAAAGGAAGTGAGAAAATTATTGGGGATAGAGATATTACCAACTTTTGGGAGGAGATTTGGAACCTTAATAAACCTCTTGGGGACTATAATAACTACCACCAAATTAAAAGGTGGATGGTGAAAAATATGGAAACCAAATCAACAGCTACATTGACTGGCAGAATGGCAAGGATTTATGTAAAGACTTCAAAAATCAATTGAGGGAATGTAATGACATTCCTCCAAACCTTAGAAAAAATTTTAGGGAATACTTAGACTCCATCCAATCCATCCTCCCTTACAGCTCTTTTGTATCCCAACTAATTGGAGATAAGTGGATTTGGATGCATAATTCCTCTAAATACATCTTTTTTAAATCATCTTATAAAGATTTGTATGCAGATACAGATATTAACCAAATTTGGAATTAGATTTGGATTCCTAACCTTATTCCCAAGGTTAACTACTTTTAAAGGATCACTTCCCATAAAAAAATCTTTGACTATCTATAACTTGAATAAAAGAGGCTTCTCCTTGGTGAACAAGTGTGTGCTCTACTACTCTGACTGTGAAAGCATTGATCATATTTTATTACTTTACCCCTATGTTAGGGAGGTTTAGGATTGTGTGTTTTCTTTAAATAATGTGGGTTGGGTAATGCAATATTCTATAAGATTATTCATTGAAAAATGGAGCTTATATCCCTTCAATCACCATATTATTAGAAACCTCTAGGCTCATATTCCTCCCTTTCTCATTTGGAATATTTGGAAGGAATGGAATAATAGATTTTTTAGGGACCAATCAAGAAGAAAAAATTTCATGTTCCAAACAATCAAGCAAAAAATAAAGGAAAAAATTAATGTTGTTACCTTTAGAAAAGGAAAAATTGTCCCTACTCTTCCGGAGTTAAGAGTTAAATAGAAATGAGGAATTCAAAAAACCTCTTAAATATTAATTGGGCCAGTACTATGAGGAGAAAAATAACTAGGTGGATGCCCTACAAGAGGGATGGATCAAATGCAATGTGGATGTGTGAGCTTAAGGTAACCCTAGGTACTCTTATACTAAAGGAGCTATTATAAATTGGAAGGGAATTCTAATTGAAGTTTTATGCAAAAACATGGGTATTGGATCTAATAATAGGGTGGGAGATATTGGTGCTTGGCAGGGAATAAAATGCCTACAAGAATTGAAATATGACTATATAATCCTTGAAGGAGATTCCAAGCTAATTATGGACTACATAAAAAGGATTTTCAATTTCCCTTGGGACCTATTGAGTATTCTATAAGATTGTAAAAGAACTATATTCACCTTCAAGTAGTTTGAGATTTTTCACACCTTGAGAGAAGGAAACTATGATGTGGATATCATGGCTAATTTAGGTCTCAAACATAAGGATTGGTGATATATGATGTTTGATAATTGTCCTAAAAACTTAAAGAAGTGCTCGCTAATGAAAGGAGGGATGGAGGGATCTACCATGTTCATGATAAGACCAATGTGCAAACTTAACATCTATATGTTTCTTCTTCTGGGATGGCTCTCAGGACAAAGCATCGAGATTAAAAAGATGAATGGTAAATAGAGAAAAATTATTAATCCTATGAAGAATTATTACATTTTTATTTATAAGGGCCAGGAGAAAAATATTATAAGTGGTGTGAAGGCTAGGCAGATAGAACCCCATTTGGACCTCCATATAATGGAAAATATTTTATTATAATTTCTCATATTAATTAGACTAAGGCTAAAAGCCTATTATGCCTCACTTTTTTAGAGGATGACCACATGGAATTTTATGATAGCTGGCATCCTACTTGGCACCTCTATTTGAATAACTTGTGGCTCATAATAATAATAATTTTATTAATGAACAATCAACTTGTTTTTTCATTAATACCATCCTTAAATGTTTACATAAGGGGAGTTGTATTGTAAAAGGCCTAAAAAATCATTTCAATATTTCATAAAAACTAAATCCAGTGTGTCATTATTACTGGATATGATATCAATATTTTTTTTTTCACCAAATGAAAAACATTAGTGTGTTCAAGAAAATTCACTTTCAGTTTTCTAAGAAGAGAGAAAAGAGTATTTTGTTTTTAACTAATGTCCAATTCGGATTAGAAATTGAATCTTTCAGAGGTTAAAACCATGGGGGGGCCTCTTAAATGCTCATAGCCTAAGGATTGTAGATAATTTCTTCAAAAAACTAAGCTTTTGGACACTTTTTGCAGAGCTAATCTTACACCCTACTTCCAAGTGATGAGGTTTTATAACACTACCTTGTCCATGAAGTTTTGTAATTCATGGCACTAGGGAAACATCACCATAGGAATCATAAAATTTTGTATGACCCTTGAATTTATTGTCGAAGCTAATAGCTTAAAATGTGAAGGTAACAAAGTGGAGAAGAAAATCTCAGGAGATTACAAGCTCTACATGAAGAAGTTTTTTAAGAAAGGGGAGAAATTGGTTTTGATGGGAAATAAGAATGGGTATGATAGGTTTTATTTGTTAGAGTAGTCATATTATAGCTAATAATTAAATCATTTAATTATTAGTCTATTATACTCTATGCTTAAGTTATACTTAGGCAGCTTATTATTCTTTAGGGTTTTCCCCTTTAGGGTTTCGGTATCCTTTTATAAGGACTCACTGTTTTGCATTTCATTAAGGAGATTGTATTATTGTATTCAATTTGTTGATAATAGAGCTTTTTTCTTTCAACATGAATATCATGTCTCTGGCTTTTTGACCGCCATAGCTTCTTCTCTCTTCTGTCTTTGCTTCTACTTTGTGACAGTTTTGCATGCAGGTGTTCTTGGGAGAATAGGGCATTTCCTATTTCTAACATGGTATCAGAGCCATTCTGTAGCTGGCTATTCTTTTTTTATTGAAGCATACCAGACACAGAGGGTTTCAGAGGTTTTTCAGTATTTTTTGTGGTGATTCAGGGGCAGGCTTTGGTTATGGTCACTTTGGGCTCAAATGGACATTGCCATTGAGCTCAAAGCACCCCAAAACCCTAGAAATGACATAAAATTCATCCATTTTGGACTACTGGACTCTGAGGCAAAAACAAATTTTGGTTTCCTGTGCCGTACGGCACAGAAACCAAGGCAAACATTTTTAAAAAAAAATTTAAAAAACCATTTTCTATGGTTTTTGGTGCACAGGCAGTGTTTTAAAAAGGCACCATTGCCGGGCCGCCACCACACCACCACCTCTGGTGGCGGGCGCCTCCGAAAGTGGCCCCCACTGGCCCCAGTGGTGGCTCCTCCCTCTGCGCTCCGCGGCCCCTCCGCCCACCTCAGCGGCTCCGCCGCCTGTGCACATCCCGGCCTCCACCCTGCCCGGCCCCCGCCCGACCTCCGCTCCGCTGGCAGCTTTTTTCTAGTCCCCGTGGGCTTTTCTACAAGCGGTCAGTCCTCTTAGCGACCAGGGGCTCCGCCCTAGCGCCCTGTGGTCATATGGCGCCCAGGGGCCTATTTTTTTGCAGCCCCAGGGGCTTAAATTTTATTTTTGAGGCCTTTCTGACCCCCCAGGACTATTTTTGCTCTATCTTGAGCATACGGGGGTATTTTTATGATTTCCATATACCATTGGAAAGCTCTTTCTAAGAACTTTCCGATGATGGAGGTTGGGGTTTTGGGTTCTGCTATTTTGATAGCATTTTTTTTTGTTGAAGTTTGATGTTTATTTTTGCCTTCCGAGAGCCATATCTTGCTCATCCAAAATCCTTTTTCGGCAAATCAGATATCGTCGAAAAGCTGGTTTAGTGAACTATTCAGTTGCAGGGGTTTTTTTCCAGATTCTAATCTAGGTTATCTCTCCTCTGAGTTTGGCAATTTTTGCACTCTGGCAGATTACTTTGGTTTTATAGGTCCTGGGATCTCTTCTACTATACTTTTGGCTCACTCTTCTTTCTGACTTCTGAGCTTGTATGCTTCTCCACTGTTGCATCTTTGTTCTGTAAACGCACTGAGATAAAGTGCCTACTTCTGTATATCTGGGATCTTGTACACCTTGTATGGTTTTTGTACTCACACTCAGTTATAAAGTGCCATGGGGGGTTATGATGTTATGCCATTTTAGGCTCATCCACCTTTGTCAAGTGAGCATACCTTCCATGACATTAGCCCATGTTGTGTGTCGGTGACACCACCCTTTATCCTGCGCTTGTACTTCTATTGCACTGTTGGTGTTCCTAGTTCTTTTTTTCTGCAGATGTGTCTGGCATTGCATTTTAGTGTTCCTGTCACCTCTCCCTGTTCAGCATTATGGGGGGGTTCACCTGTTGGTTCTATTGCTTCCTGGTTTGATTTATCAGCTCTTCAGACATTGTCTTCTCTACCTGGTCATGCACTTCAGTGGGGGTTCCAGCAGTCTCTTCTGACAGAGTTTTCAGCTACATGCTTCGGAGATGCTTCTTGCTCTTTCTTGTTCCTTTCTTTGGGACATCTTTTCCCTAGATTGGAGGCTTAGTTTCCTTCATCTAGTTTATTTCGTGTACTTGGGTACCTGATCAGGCCTAGTTGTCGGGACCCATAGTTCCTTTCATGCATCTTGTTTTCATGCATCTTTTAGTCTTTAGCTGTTTTGCTTCTCCCTAAGTTACACTTAAGGGGGGGTGTTAGAGTAGTCATATTATAGCTAATAATTAAATCATTTAATTATTAGTCTATTATACTCTATGCTTAAGTTATACTTAGGCAGTTTATTAGTCTTTAGGGTTTTCCCCTTTAGGGTTTCGGTATCCTTTTATAAGGACTCACCGCTTTGCATTTCATTAAGGATATTGTATTATTGTATTCAGCTTGTTGATAATAGAGCTTTTTTCTTTCAACATGAATATCATGTCTCTGGCTTTTTGGCCACCATAGCTTCTTCTCTCTTCTGTCTTTTCTTCTACTTTGTGACAGTTTTGCATGCAGATGTTCTTGGGAGAATAGGGCATTTCCTATTTCTAACATTATTTACCCCCCTCCTTATGCTCTTGTTTTCCTTTTTTTTTTATGAAGTACTTCACCCTATAAGTTAGATATAATGCCTTCCATGGGTGCCATTTTCCTATCTTTAGTCATATCAAAAATTACCATAGAATTAATGTTCCTTTCTTCCCTTTCTCCTACCTAGGTAGCATTATTACTAAGGGTGCATCACCTTTGCTTCACTAAGGCTTAATATATGCCTTGTATTAGCATGAATTTTATAAATCCCCTTATCACAGCTGCCTCCTTTTGTATCCCCAACATGAACAAAGACAGTAAGTAAATCAAACGAAAAGCTCTTTAAAAATTGAGATAATTAAAATCAATCCGTTTCCTAAAAGTTTCAACCCTAGAGGAAAAAAAGATAACTCCCGTGGGAAGAAAAATTACAAGAACCCTAATACCACTATTGAGAACATTACCATTCAAGAATCCCTTCTTGACACCACCTCCCCCATAAAAGAAATGTTCCTACCAGCAACCCTAGCCCTTCAAAAGCCAAAAAAATTACTAAAAAGTGTTTAAAAGATGAACCCTCTTATTGATATTGATAGCAAGGAGGATTTTGAAGAGGAAATTAAGAACAATGAAGAACCTAAACATGATGGAAGCTCAAGGGAGAGAAAGTGTTCTTGTCTCCACAATAAGGAAAGAAAAGACAAACAAATTATGGAGGAAGTGGTCCCTGGGATGGATTTTGAGTATGAGACAGATGAAGAGGAAGATTCCACTAAGAACACTGAAGATGAGGATTATGTTAAAGAGGTTGAGAATCTTGAGGAAGAAGAGAATGAAAATTATTTGGAGATTACTATGAATCTCAATTATTTGGAAGGTACTGTCAACATGGTGTGTAACTCCCCTTCTCGTGCGAGTAATGATCCTTTAGAGAACATACCACATTCCTCTATTCTAGATGAGAAAATTGAATTGATGACCTTAACTTCCAAAATCAAATTGATGACCTTTCAAAGAGAATCATGGCTTTGGAAGGCTCAGCTACTATGTATGTGAAAGCCAAAGAAAATTTCAGCAATGCCATTTATTCTCTCAGCAAGGTGGTCGATAGAATTATGAAGAAGGTCATGTTTGGAGTTGTCACTAGGAAAGTGGGATTAAGAAAGTAGTGAAGAAGAGGAAAGAAGAATAGAAAAGTGAAGAAGATCAGCATGAAGAGGAAACTGAAGACTAATAGAGCATGATCAATAGTCTTTCTAAGGACAGGGATAGGATTGCTAAGTTTAATAATAACTAAGTTTTTTAGCTTTTATGCTTTCCTCTAGATTTTTTATTTTTTTTTATAGCTCCATTTTTTGGTTTATTTGGGTTATCACAAATATGGTGTTTTTTGTTGAGCTACTCAAATTTCATAAGAGGGGACTCTATTAGTTTTTTAATAGTTTAAACAACTTAAATTCTTTAAGGTATATTTTTATGATGAACTGAGATACTAATGTTGGAAGTCTAATATGGAAAGCAGTAACTGAGGGGGGGTGAATTAGATCTATAAAAACTTCTACCAATTCTTAACAAACTAATTCAACCATGTATTCATAAATATAAACTAAAATTATGTAAAAGATCTAACATCTAATCATGAAAATACAATACAAAGATTTTGGTAACCCAGAAACCCTTGAAGGTAAAACTGGTGTGGGGATGACACCCACAAATCTTCACTACTGCAGGAGTAAAGTGTGCATGTTAGGAATACAATTTTTTTATCACTTCTGATGATCTACCATGTGATGGTTCTGCCATGTTAAGAGCTTAGAGCTTCTACAATCTACCTTGTAAAATTATTTAAACTTACAAAAAGTAAGCACTCATTTAAGAGATTTACAAAGGCCTGTTAGGACCACTCTGTTAAGAGATTTACCCTAATTCACTTGATATAATGTATCAGTACTTGATCCTTTAGTCTACACTACAAATTTTAATGATGGATCTCCTCTTTCCAACTCTTAACTAATCTCTCAATCTGATTTATATTTTTTCTTCTCTTCACTCCTTTTCTTGGTCACTCTGTTTGATCAATGCTTTAGATATGAAAAATATGCATATACTTCTGATCTCTTCTCTTCACATCTACATCCAAACATACATGCTCTAACACACATAGATTAGGGTTTGAAGTATCCCATAAATAGATCATCCAGCTCAAGATCAATGATCTAGATCCATCATCTTTTGCTACTTAGGCATCCCTAATTTTGAATTGTTGCATGGCTTGCATAGGGATCCATGATCATAAAAAATAGCGCATAATTAATGCATTAAATCTCAGTGCATGATTATTATATGCTCCATGGAATTTGGCCAAAATGGTTTACCTTGGTGTTTTTTCCATTCCAAACACATATACAAATTTGTTTTTACTTGGCATAACCAAACATTGGCACTCGGTCAATAATGTGTCGCTCAGCATAACTATATATTGTTGCTCGACACTAACTCTTCTATGCAACTTAGAAATCATTCTTCTCAGCATCCATTGAGTACTCTATGACCTTTGACTTGCTTGACAGTAACTAATGCTCGGTATCAGCCTTAGTGGGATGGCTCGGTCACAGTGATGACTGACCAACATACCTTGAATATGACTAAGTGTGGGACACTAATAGACAACAAAACTTAGAGATAAACAATCTCCCCCTTTGTCATTAGTGGAAAAAAAACTTTTTCATGTCTTTTCAGTCCTTCACAAAAAAAAAAATATAGTACTCAAAAGAATTCAAAATTCAGAACTCCCCTTAGGATTCTGACTTGGTCTTTCTCACTAAATACTTCACTATATATACAACAGATTTATATACATACTTACATTTTCCTTGTTGAATCTTATGACATTTCCCCCTTTTTTTTGTCACGCTTTTCACTTTTCTCTACTGGGGTCGTTGGGGTTAAACCATACTTATCCAAAAATGGTTTATGGATCTGTAGTATCATGGCTAAAGCATTATCCTAACTTGTCCTTACATATTCCAAAACTTGAAATTTGATTTCTAGCTCGAAAGCTAGATCAATCAGACTCTCAACAATGTTCATAGGTAGATCTTTCTGTGATAGTTCCTTTTCCGCTTTCACCTCTTTCTGTATAACCTCCAAGTGAGGTATCAAAATTATGTGAATTGAAATCAATTTTCCCCTTATTTTGCCATCATTAGCCATAAGCTCGGCTAATCTCCCTTGGGCATGTGTCAACCTGCTAAAATGAAAATAGCTTGAACTTGCATCCATGCTCAATGAGTATCCTGTTGAATTCAAATCTATTTGTAGCTTCTGAATAAGTTGTTGATTCTCCTTTGTAAAGAATTCAATATCACATAGTTTCTTGTACAAACAGAGAACATTCTCTATCACTTCTTCTAAGTTGTTTACCAGATCAAAAAGTGCAACCTTCTTCTTAGTAAGCTTTAGGGAAATTTTCTCAAGTACCTTGGTCTCAAATTTTATCTCTGATCTTTGCAGGAGTTTCTCATTAGCATCTATGTCATCTATGTTCACCTTCTGAAAAATATGAACCAATTGTTCCAAGATAGGTGCCTACACATTTAGGTCTTGAAATTCAAATGCATCAACATTTAATCTCATGTAATACCTACTTCTTTTGATGTTCTTGTTGGAAAGTGATCTATTTTGGTAATTGTGATTTAATTTTTGGTTTGCATTTATGGAAACACATCTGGGTTTAAGACCGATTACTTTGAAGATAAGTTTTGTTGATTCAAAAATTGACTAAGTATAGTAGCAGAGATACAAAAGTATTTTGGATGTCGAAGACAAAGATCGGTGAATTAGGGAAAGAGACCTTAGAGGAAGATAGTATGGAGTATGTATGACCTCCACCTAATATCAATTTGGATTTAGTTAAGTTTGCGATGAGTTATAAGGATTTGAAGACAAACAGATTGCAGAAGAACAGCGATACAGAGCAGTTGGACACCAGCAAAGACTGAGGGAGTATGACTTGGACTCCAGGAAATCAAAGTTGTATTTTGGTTGTTGATAGCCTATACATTGACTATGTAAGAGCATCGACTATGAATTTGATATTTACTATTTTAAATTTATTATGTTTTGAAGGCCAACTTTGTAATATTTGTAATATTCATCTAGAGAGCCGACTTTCAAAAGTTATGAGATATATATGTAAGATATTTTTGTTAAAGATTATGTATGTGTATGTAATAGTTATATGGAAGGGCAGACATGCAAATGGAAGAGATGAAAATGGAAGAGCTATAAAGGAACTATCAAAGCATTTGAGATGCTTGTTTTGTTCATGAGTGAGAACCTTTTGTAATAGAATTACATTGTAAGAGATGTAAGCTCAGAAGCCCCTAACAGGGTGTTGTGAACCTTTAACATGGTTTTTATTCCTCTAACAAGGAAATTTACTACATAATATTCATCTCCTAACAGGGCTAGGTCTCCTTATAGGGACATTATACTTTAGTACATGCTTGTGGGTATCATCCCCACCAGGGTTTTCCCTTGGTCGGGGTTTCCTTGTAAACAAATCATGGTGTTATGAGTATTGTGTAATTTGCTTATGTTCTTTACTTTACTACAAATGTATGGTTAATTTTTAAGTGGTTGAAGAATTAATTTAAAGTGCTATTATACTGATTCATGCCTCCCTCTCAGTATAATCCAATCCTAACAATTGGTATCAAAGCTTTTGGCCCTTGGAGAGAAATCCTAACAGCTTTCAGAGGGAGATCATAATGGATTTGGACAGTTTGCAAGAGAATTTTGATGTTGCACTTGAAGACCTTGATAAAGAAAAAGCAAAGAATAGAGACTTGAGATTCAACATGTGTAGAGCTGAGAAATTTATAAAGAAACTCAAAGAACAACTTGATATTTCTAGAAGTCAAAGAGAAGATCTTGTGGTCTAGATAAAAGAAGATTCAAATGAGGACAATTCAGATTAGGTGAAGCAACTAAAAGAAGAAATTGAGACTCTGAAACTTGAAAATAAATCTATGGCTAAAGAAGTACAAATGTAGAAGAATGCTAAGAAGTAAATTGAAGAAACCTTAAATAGAGCATTGAATCAAATGAAGGATGAGGCTGACAACTACAAGAACAAGTACTTGGAATTGGAGAAATATAATCAGATTGTGAAAGGTGAACTTTGTGAAGCAAAGAAACACATTGAGAAACTTCACACCAGTAGTGACATGATTGATGAACAGCTAGAAAAATAGAAACCTAAAGGTGATATGGCTGGTATTGGCTATAATGAAGCTGAATGTTCAAAGAATCAGGAAGAGAAATCATATGAGAAGATTGGTGCTAAGAACCCATCTATTGAAGAACCTAAAGAGCATATCAAACCTTTCAGAGGTATATGCTTTGGTTGCAACAAATTTGGACACATGAAGAGAGACTGTAGAGGTAATTCCCCTTTTAGAACTTTTTCTAGTTATTGTTTTAACTGTAATGGATATGGGCACAAGAAGACTGAATGCAGAAGACCTAATCAATCTAGATATAGAAAAGACAATGGAAGAGAACCTACAATGAAACCTACATGCTACAAATGTAATAACATTGGGCACATTGTGAAGTACTATAAGTTACAAGTTAATCAAGAAATAAGACCTCCTATATGTTAAAAATGCAATAATCGAGGACATATATCAAAGTTTTACAGGTATAATGGAGTAGATAACAGAAGAACACCTACTCCTATGAATTCACAGAAGAATGGAAATGATACTGGCAAGAGTGTTGCAGATGTGAAGAATGAGTTTGAAAATTGTTTTAAGAAGGTAGAAGACAAAAATAGTGGCAATATTTGGCAGATCAAAGGAACAAGTGAGACATCAGTTCCAGGGAGAGTCAGTAGATTCTAATGAATCATCGCCTGAAGGTAGCAAGATAGAATTGACCTAATTGGCCGATCATGGCCTTAGGGGAAGCATTGGATACAGACATCAGAATTTATCCTACCCCAAAATTTGTCGATTGAGCTCATGCGAGATTATGTGTGAACTAAGCCAACATCATGGATCATATACCTAAGAGCACACCATCCGTTGACTTGTATATTTTGTTCGCGAGAATTAGGATCCGACTGGACAATTTAAAGTGAAAATAAAAGTTATAACCTAACTTGTATAAAGCATCGTTTGATAACCTATCTATTCACCATTTGACAAAGAGAGAGCTAAGGAGATCAGAGAGAAGAAACATTCAGACTATTCTACATTTTCCGTACATGATCGATTGGAGCATAACATTCAAATTTCTGCAGAGAAAGGTATTTTGCATCATCTAAGCTATGGATGCACCTACCATTTTTGATGTTGTTGATCATCCTAGATAAAAATTCAAGAAACATATAAGTCTTGTGAAGAGGATCCAAAAGGAGCATTTTCACAAACCCCACATGGTGTATTGCATGTAGAAGACATTAGGGCTTACATACATTGTAAGTATGATACATTGGGAGACAATGAAATATTCACTAAAGGAAGAATTCAAACACATTATTCAATTGAGAATAATGAAGATTATGGATTTATGCTAGTTCGATGAAAATGAATGGTTCAATATATTGATGAGCAGGGTTCTTGATCAGTTCATATGGATTGGTGACCAACTTGTGAAGATTTGCAGTGACATAGTTCATGAGATCAGTGGATTAGACAACACTGGAGTTGTACCTATTGCGGAGAAGCATGTGAAGAAAGAAGTCGAAACCCTAACACATTCTAAATGGGATAGGAGGGCAATGACAGTAAGTGACATCTTTCAGCAAGATGTGAGATTGATTTCCATGATACTCGGATATAAATTCTACTATAGTAGCAAACCCAACAGACCCAACTTTGTATCTCCTGGAGTAATCATGATGGCATGGAGAATGGTAAAGGAAAACATAAAATATAACCTATGCAAAGTTCTAGCTCAACAATTTATGGAGAATGTGAAGCTAGTGAAGAAGGATAAAAGTAAAAATTTCAGATTTGGTTCGTTATTGATGCATATGTTCATTTACATTGAGCACAAGTTTCCTAGTTTACATCCTAGTGGTTGGAAGTCTAGAGTACCCACTGGCATACTGATTTCACAGAGCTACAAAAGATAGAATACTACTTGGGTAGATGGAGAATTATTTTCCATCATCAAAATTATACAGAAATAGATGAAGACAAGATACAGGTTACATGGGGACATTGTGGAAAAGTACAAGGATACAATCTATTTCATGGTTGAAACTAATTGTGTATGTTTTGAAGTAGTTACACCTAGGAAGAAGTGGTGCTACCCCATGGGCTATGAAGTGAGTTCTAAAATACTCACCATGCAAGTAGAACATGTTCTTGCATCAGAAGTTGACACAATAGAAGAAAGATGGGGAACCTATGAAGAAAATTCAGCAAAGGTGAAAGAGGAACTGTCTAGAGGATCAAGGAAAAGGAAAATTGCTAACCTTATTCATGATTACGGTATACAATCTGGACTGACAGAAGAGGAATTGAAAGAAGTCAAAAGAAAGATGGAAGAGAGATCTCTTGGAGTAGAAAGTGGAAGTACTGATGCCCCTATCACTCCTGAGATAGTTATGGTAGATAGTCCACCTCCTCCACAATAGCAAATAGAACAAGAAAAGGTTGTCACTCCTATAGTTACAAGATCAAGCAAGCCTAAAGAGAAAAGCACATCAGGAGAAGAGAAGAAAATAGAAAAACATATTTGGAAACCTGACATGAAGATGCTAGAGAAGAGAGCAATTGAACAAGGTAAATTGGTTTCAATTGATAAATACTATGACAGGTATGAGGAATCAGACAAGATGAAGATTGAAGATATTGTGATAGAGCATTTTCTTACCTTCAAAATGAGCCTTCTAGAAATTGAAGGAAGTGTATCCAAAGATCTATATGCAAAATTAGAGAGAAAAAAACACTTGGCACAAATTGAGGATGATCAGATTAGAAATAAGGAAATTGATAACATAATGCCTATGTTATCAATACAAGAGAGGGATAGAATATTCAAAGAATTGAAACCTCTGTTAAGAACAAAGATTAGACTATTGAAGATAATGGGAAGGAAATATGATGAAGTGATTGAGGAAACTCAGAAGGAATTAGAGAAGATTCTAATGAGCTCTACTTCTAGCAAGATCTCACCTCCTAAAACAACATCACCCACACAATTGGGAATGGGTGAAAGACCTAAGGTGAAAGAGACCTCTACAGAGAAGAGCAAAGTAGATCCTCCTCTAGATTTCTATGTCTCTAGTGTTGCAGTGACCCTTGACCCCTCGCAAGATGAAAAGGGTCCTTTTGCACAAAATTTGGACACCTCTATTGTAGATGAAGAAGAATAGAAAGAGGAAGTTGACCAGAAAAATGATGATGAATAGAAGATAGAACATAAAAGAGTTGAAAAGAAAGAAGTAAACTCACCATCTATTTCATTGTTGGCAAGCACTAATGTAAATGTGGATAGCATGGGTGAAGTTGAATTGGTAAAGTTGGCATTCACCGCATTAAACAAAGCAAAGGAAAGATTTGAACAGAAAGGAGATAAGAAGATAAAAGTAATCTCAAGAGCTATTGATACTGTGAATAAATTGCTTCCAGTACCTATAGTTTTCCAGCACAAGGATGACATTGAAAACTTGAAGATTAAACTTAATGAATTTGATGGGTATTATGAAAATTTGCTGAAGATTGCAGAAGAGAAGGCTAAGAAGACATATTCAAAGAAGAAACTGACAAAAGTCTACAAGTCCATCTCATGGGACTTTGGCATTGTACAAACTTGTTTGACAAAGGCAAAGTGTTGCATTAGACATGGGAGAAAATTGTTTGGCTATTGCATGAATCCGGTTAGGCACATTCAGAATGTTGAGGACATTATTTCCAAGGAGAGAGCAACTCTGAAAAGCTTGATGGATGGTTGTGAAACATTTTCACAATCCACAATAGAAATAGACAAAGAAGTTACAAGGACATTGTCCAAGCTCAGTGTATTGGATAATGAGAAAGGGGGAGTATTAAATAGATTCAATTTGCTGAGGATCTTTATTACTCCAAAATTATCCATCTTGAAGCTCATCTCTCAAATTTGGAGAAGGTTGCAGATTCAATGACCAAAGGCTTTCCCACAAAGTTGAAAGAAGCTGAAACTAAATCATTTGCAATGAATGGTTTGATTCACATCAGTCAGATTTTGTTCAAGACATGGAGCATAGAAGTAAATATTTTGGAAGATTCTTTGCAGGATGTTCTGAAACTGGTAAGCAGGAACTAAGACGTATTGTTTTATATGAACCTTTGTCATTTTTGTCAAAGGGGAGAAGAGAAGAAAAAAAAATGATGATGAAAAAGAGAAGAAGAAAATTAAAAAAAAGATATATAAAAGAAAGAGAGAAAAAATATGGAGAAGAGATAAGGAGAAGAAGAGACAGTTTTGTTTAGTTGGAACACGTAGATATTTTTTTTGTTAAGTGTTGCCATCAATGCCAAAGGGAGAGATTGTTGGAAAGTGATATATTTTGGTAATTGTGATTCACTTTTTGGTTGTCATTTATGGCAACACATCTGGGTTTAAGATCAATTACTTTGAAGATAAGTTTTGTTGATGCAAAAATTGACTAAGTATAGTAGCAGAGATACAAAATTATTTTGGATGTCGAAGATAGAGATTGATGAATTAGGGAAAGAGACCTTAGAGGAAGATAGTATGGAGTATGTACGACCTCCACCTAAGATCAATTTGGATTTGGTTAAGTTTATGATGATTTATAAGTATTTGAAGACAAACATACTGCAGAAGAACAACGATACTGAGCAGTTGAACAACAACGAAGACTGAGGGAGTATGACTTGGAATCCAGGAAATCAAAGTTGTATTTTGGTTTTGATATCCTATACATTAAATATGAAAGAGTGTCGACTATGAATTTGATATTTACTATATTAAATGTATTATGTTTTGAAGGCCGACTTTGTAATATTTGTAATATTCATCTAGAGAGTCGACTTTGTAAAGCTATGAGATATATATGTAAGATATTTTTGGTAAAGATTATGTATGTGTATGTAATAGTTATTTGGAAGGGAAGACATGTGAATGGAAGAGCTATAAAGGAACTATCAAATCATTTGAGATGCTTGTTTTTTTCATGACTGAGAACCTTTTGTAACAGAATTACACTGTAAGAGTTGTAAGCTCAGAAGCCCCTAACAGGGTTTTGTGAACCTTTAACAGGGTTGTTATTCCTCTAAAAAGGAAATGTACTATGTAATATTCAGCTCTTAACAGGGCTAGGTCTCCTTACATGGACATTATACTTTAGTACATGCTTGTGGGTATCATCCCCACTGGGGTTTTCCCTTGGCCAGGGTTTCCTCATAAACAAATCATGGTGTTATGAGTATTGTGTAATTTTCTTGTGTTCTTTACTTTGCTGCAAATGTATGGTTAATGTTTAAGTGGTTGAATAATTAATTTAAAGTTCTATTATACTAATTCACCCCCCCCCCCCTCTCAGTATAATCCAATCCTAACAGTTCTCGTTTCAATTCTTCTTTCTTCCTTTNTAATTTAAAGTTCTATTATACTAATTCCCCCCCCCCCCCCTCTCAGTATAATCCAATCCTAACAGTTCTCGTTTCAATTCTTCTTTCTTCCTTTTCCTATTCAATAAGTCCTGCAAGATTAGCATATGTTCATAAGATAAGTTATCAGTATCCCATTTTGGAATGACTATAACTTCATCAAGTGTAACTTTAGAGTGCTTATCCTTCTTCTCCTTATGTGATTTCTTCTTCATTGGCTTTGGTGAGTTCCTATTCATGAGTTTATATTCATCTTTCAAAATACTAGTATCACCACTAATTGATACTATTTCCGTCTGAGGATTGAGTATCTTCTTGACAGATGTATCATCTCTCTTAACTTCAGTAGATACCAGAGGAAAAACATTAGGTAATTGTACTAATTCTTGAATGGCCTCTTCCTCCTTACGTTCTTTTTTCTCCTTTGTCTCAAAAGTCTTGGTCACCTTGGCAACTTCTTCAAGTGATTTGGAGATATCTAGTGCAGACTTATCTATTTTTTCTTCTTTGCTTTTATCTCCCTCTTCATTTCCTTCAAGGTTTGCCTCTCTAGGTGAATCTAGAATTATTAGTGCCTCTTTTCCCTATTCCTCTACATTAAAACCTTGTGTTACCTCATCAGTGGTCAAATATTCAATCAGTTCTCCCTCAGATTTATCTTTCTCCTCATCGTCAACATCTTTCTCCAACTCTTCTTCAGTAATGTCAATCATTTCAGCTTCAATATCATCATGTGTCTTATCCTCCATATTATTTGGTTCATTGATGTCTTCTTTTTTGTCAAGCTCAATTTTCTTAGATGTGCCCTCATCTCTATTCTTGTCAACTATTAATCCAAAGATGATCTTCCATATCCTTTGTGTTTGATGCACAACATCTTATACATCTCTCTTCACTATGGAATAGGCTCTCAATTTAGAAATGAATATATTCCTATATTGATCCATAAATTTTTCTTTCTGCTTCTTTGTTAACTCGGGCATAATTTGAGCTAATGCCCCTTCTCTAATTTTCCTTTTTGTCATCATGACATGATGCCATCTCTCATCAATTGTTTTTGCTATCTCATCACGAACTAGGTTCCCAATCTCCAAAGGTGGCATCTTAAATATTACTAACATGTCCATCATAGCTTCTTCTATCTTAGCCTTATCAAAATTTTCTTAATTTCTCAAACTTAATAAACTTAAAACCTAAAAAACCTAACGAGTTCCAGATTTTGTGATAGATTTCATCAACATTGGTAGGGTGTTTGTGCTTTGCAACTTTGAACTTTTTGATATCCTCAGTTTCTGTCAACTCTTCATCTTCTCCATCTTTACCCATAATATATCTTCTTCTTAGTTTCCTCTTAGGTTTTGTCAGCTCAGATTCAGTTTGAACTTGTTTTCTCTTTCCTGAGCTTACCCCTTCAAAATCCTTTACCAACTTCTTCTTTGGTGGCTCAGAAGATATAGTAACTATCGATGCCCTGTTTCTCAGTCAAGATGTGGTAGGAGTAGACTTCTGTTGTGAACTCTTCTTCTTGGCTGGCTCAAAAACCATCACTTTATTTCCATTTTTTTCCACTTCCACATCATCATCACCTTCCTTAAAATCACTAGATTGGTCCTCTCCTTGACCTATTGTGATTTGTATGGGTGCATCTTCTTCTTCTTATTCTCCAAGCATCTTCTCAAGATTCTTGACAATTTTCTTTCTCTTTCTCTCCATTGTTGCAGCCTTCAAATTTGAAGTTATCTTAGAATTAGCTTCATCATAGGTACCAAATCTCTTTGCCTTTCTATCAATGTCTACTACAAGTAGAGTTGTGATAGATGGAGATGTTTTATCTATGTTTACTTCATAGGGTAATGGCCTTAGCCATGCTGCCCTTGGTACTACAGCTTGCACATAAGTGTTATCAATATCAACTAGAAATAAAACATCATTATAATTTTTCTCCACTAGTGATACCGGGATTATTCTCCTTAGGCTCATATTTTTATTAAATTTCTAATTCTAATTTGTTATCGGTTAGTCTTGACTCCATACAACATCTCATATAGTAGGAAAAGTATTTTTTACATATAAGAATATGTAAACAAGGAACCAATCTTACACATAGAGTTCTTTGCCTTCCTTATTGCTGAGAGTTTTTCAACAAGTTGAGTCATCTGTAACTCAGCAAGATCATAAGTATGATCCTTCTTTACTATTTTCCATGCCTGATCGAATGCAACACATGGGACACTATCCAATCTTCTGGATTGATAGAATTTGTGTGCAATGACTCTAACTCTAAAATCAATTTTTGGATTGGTGATCGTAGAAATTGTCATTCCTTGCTTGTTCCACTTAGCCAAAGTGAACTTTTCAATATCCTTCTTTTTCTAGTAGCCATTGTATGCTTCCCTTGTACAAAGGGATAACCAGTAACTCGGTGAATAATGTCTTTGGTAATATTTACTGGTCTATTTTCCAACCATAAACACATGTCATGTGTTCTTTTTAACACAATCATAAACTATTCAACCTTAAAGTCACGCGGGAAGTCTAGGGCACGGACTAACCCTTTCTCAAAAATATGCTGATGATCAACCTTTAAAGCTTTGTTTTCACATAATTGGTCATAAGCTTACCTCAATTCAAAGTCTACAATTTCTCCAACTTTACACATATAACATGCTTGCACATCATGGATCATAAGTACTTTTGGTGGAATTGATGACAGGGCTCTTGTAAGATCTCCCTTCATTGCAATTTCAGGAGCAACTAAGAAATTCGGCGGTGCACACGTGTTGCTCCTGACCAAATGAACATTCATCACTTCCTTGTATTGTCTTTTCATGCCAATGGATGAACTATTTGTCATTGCTACAAGTTATGGTTCGCGAAATAGGTTTTGTGTAACTCATTAACAACTGATCTACAACCTTTTAATACTAGCCAAAGATGCACAGGTGGAATCTTTTAAAACTCACCTCAAATTGCTCTCGAATCACATTAGACTACTCTGCAAACTCTAAATCAATGTGTGAAATGAAGAATGAATGCCTGAATTGATTATATTCCCTCAAATGGTCAGATTAGGTCTTCAATAAATACTTTGTGCAGTGGTAGGTGGATAACAGTTGTCCTCAATATTTGATTAAGTAGCTCGGTTATTACATATCACTCAATAAGAATAGTGACTCGGTCACTACTAATGCTCAGTCGACTGATGCTCATTTGACATATCAGCTTGGTCGATATGAAAGCTCGTCATGTGTCGATACTGATGCTCGACATCAAATATTCATTACAGTTCTTTTTCTTTGTTCCTGTCTCAAATCTGTCCTAATGCATCTTAACTTTTGCAGATATGGACTTTAATACATGTTATGTTAGGAACTAGTGTAAAATATGGCATTTGATAAAATAGTTCCTTACATACCTTTCTTCTTAATTTTAAGTAGTATGATCACTTGATCCATTGGATTGGGTGATATCAGCTTCACTAGATCTAGTACTGCTTTCTTCTTCTTTCTTTCTCCGTGTTAGATTCATCTGATTCCTTATTTTCTCAACAGTAGGTGTCAGGGCTCTAGTCTTGCAATCTCTGTTGGTATGACTGATCTTGTGACAACTATAGAAAACCATACTTCCATTCATCCAACTCTTAGATTTACCTCTAAAATGTGTACTTATACAATTTTTTGCAACATGACCATATTCATTGCAATAATGACAATTGTGCCTTGTGTTATAATCCCAATTGAATGTGTTACCTTTCCTTAGTGTATTGACTTGTTTCTTGGATGTCCATTTGGATTTTTCACTGGATTTTCAATCTTGGTTTATATGACCAAATTTTTGACAATTGTAGCAATGTCCTTGGAATCTAGGTAAATTAGGTGTATTACTAGTCTTTAACCTGCATTCATGTGCCCGTTGTCCATGATTCTTACAGTTAAAATAGTATCCATTGAATTTAGGTTTAGGATTTGACTTACTATTCTTGCTTCGGCATATGTTTTTTGTGTGACCTAGTTTCCCATAGTGATAACATGTAGGCTTGTTGTCCTTCGGCTTTCCATTCCTCAGTTCTCCACTCTTTGATGATTCTCCTTCTTCACTGCAAGACTGGTGCTCAGTATTTCCAAGTCTAGATGTGTCACTATTCCTTCTTGGTGATCTCATTAGTTTTTCAAATTATCTCAATGCTTCATTCAGTTTGTTTATCCTCTCAATAATTTCTCTTTAAGATATCAACTCATTTTTTAGTTGATTTTTCTCAGATCTCAGATATGTGATTTCAATTTTTTTTTTTTTATCTCCTTATTTGGAAATAATAGTTGGTTGACCATGTCAAACTAATTTTTTGTGATCTTATTCCCATCACTAATCCTTTCATCAAGTCTGGTAGCCATCTGTCTCTTGTCTTCTTCTACCATTGTCTTGTTTTCCTCAACTTTCTTATTCTGATCAATTACCTCACATAGTGTTATTGATTGAGTTTCTTGTTTTATCTTCAAACTTTTGTCTTGTTCTTTCAGTGTGTTGTTTTTATCCAATAGATTTGCAATTGCTGCATTACTTTCTTTTGAATCACCATTTTCAAATAGACATGCAATGTCTTCTTCCTTATATTGAGTATCTTTTATCTGATCCAATTCCTTCCTAGCTTTTAAGGATTTCATTAATTCTTCTCTAGCTGTCTCAAGTTGTTGTGGTGCCAACTGAATATCAATCTTCTGATTCTCAATAACCTTTCCCAACTTATAAGCTTCCATTTCCAAGATCTTAACTCTCAATTAGTTAGACTTCTTTTAAGAGAACAAAGCTCTGATACCAATTGTTGGAATTCTAATATGGGAAAGCAGTAACTAAGAGGGGGGGTGAATCAGATCTATAAAAACTTCTACCAATTATTAACAAACTGATTCAACCATGTATTCATAAACATAAACTTAAATGTTGTAAAAGATCTAACATCTAATTATGAAAACATAACATAAATATTTTGGTAACCCAGAAACCCTTGAAGGTAAAACTAGGGTGGGGGTGACACCCACAAATCTTAAATATTGTAGTAATAAAGTGTGCCTGTTAGGGATACAAAGCTTTGATCACTTCTGATGAGATAATTTGTGAGGGGTCTGCCTTGTTAAGAGCTTACAGACTTATACAATTTACCTTGTTAAAGGATTTAAAATTACAATAAAGTAAGCACTTGGTTAAGAGATTTACAAAGGCCTATTAGGACCACTCTGTTAAGAGATTTACATTGTTTCACTTGCTAGAATGTATCAGTACCTGATCCTTCAGTTTGCACTACAAATGCTAATAACGGATTTCCTCTTTCCAACTCTTAACTGATCTATCAATCTAATTTATCTATGTTCTTCTTTTCACTGCTCTGCTCGGTCACTTTGTCTGGTCAATGCTTCAAATATGAAAAATATGCATATACTTCTGATATCTGGTCTTCACATCCACATCCAAACATACATGCACTAACACACATGGATTAGGGTTTGAATCATCCTATATATAGATCATCTAGATCAATGATCAACGATCTAGATCCATCATCTTTTGTCGCTTAGGCATCCCTAATTTTGATTGGTTGCATGGCTTGCATAGGGATCCATGATCATAAAAATAGCATGTAATTAATGCATTAAATCTCAGTGCATGATCATTAAATGCTCCATAGAAGTCAGCTAAAATGGTTTACCTTGGTGTTTGTGCCATTCCAAACACATACAAAATATGTTTTACTCAACATAACCAAACACTAGTGCTTGGTCAATACTGTGTCACTCGGCATAACCGTATGTTGTCATTCGGTGCTAACTCTTCTATGCAACTCAAAAATCATTATGTATGGCATCCATTGAGTACTCAAAAATATCTGAATTGATCGGCAGTAACTACCGCTCGGTCTCGGCCTTAGTCGGATGGCTCGTTCATAGTGATGGCTGACCAACCTACCTTGAATATGACTAAGTGTGGGACACTAATAGACAACAAAACCTAGAGATCAACAACTGATACTATTGGTAGTGTTAGTAATAGGTTGATCTCTAATAATGATAGTGGTTTTTTTTATTAATTTTTTGTTGGAGGGTTTTCTAGCTTGCTCTTAGCTATCATCAACCTAAGTAGGGATTTTAGTGTTGTTTCCTAGTGTATGTTCTATTGTAATGGGGTTAGGGCCCTCTTCTTGCTGAATTAATAAAAAACATATAGATGTTCATATATATACACATCATACATGTACATACATAGATACATAGATACATACATACATAGTATTATAATTGGATCTTTTATAATATATTTTATTTAGATATCACATATCACGAAAAAAAATATCTAATTTAAATATTTAAATTTAAAATATAATATAATGCGTGATTTATTTTTTTAATTATAGACATTATTATAACTTATATATTATAATTTAAATTTGATTAAATATGGTATTCATAAATATAATTTCTAAATTATTAGACTTTAATATAAATATTTCTTTTCTATACAATAATTATCTATTGAGTTTAATAATATATTAATGAATATCTGGTCATCTTTTAATTAGACTTATATTTTTAAATTAAAATCTTAATTAAAGCTTAATATGAATTAAAATAAAAAATAAAACTTGCGAATGTTGCACAATTTAAATGAAAAGAAGAGATAAATTAATTGATTTTAAATGCATTGTTCCTGCCCTAAATAATTTGAAAATAAGGGTTGTGTAGGCGCAGTTGGAGTCCCTCCCTAGTGTTTGAAGTTGTTGCACAATATTGATCAACAAGCTTGTCCTGGATGTTGGAAAGACTACAATTTCAACAATATTTATGTAAGAAGAAACTTTGTTCAAAATATAACCTAATTGGCATGACATAGTAAGGAGAGGAGGTGGGGCTTTAGGAGGCTGAGGAGTCAATTTTGACAGCAGTTTCCAATGGCATTACAATGAATATTTTCAAAAAAATAGTTCAAAAGTAGTCAGTTATGCAAAGGAGATTTTCCTGAAGATTTGGATAGTGTCACCAACAAATCCATTTGGTTCATGTACCATGCCATTATTTTATTTTGCATGAGTAATTCAACATTCAATAAAATAACTTATTATTGTTACAACATATAACAAGAGGCAGAGTAGGAAAATGAAAGGAAAGGAATTTATATAAATGTCCAAAAATGGCCAAAGTAAATTAGACTCAAGTATACATGATGTTTTAATAGAAAGTGAAACATACACTCTAGGACCTAGAAGAATGCCCACTGCCATAACAACAAGCAACTGTTTCAGGCCTATAATAAATTATGATGACATGTAACTGATTAAATTTTTGAAGATGTTAAGTTGATCACCAAAACGCAAAAAGATAATGCAAGACATTAAATCAGTTAATGTATTGTATTGTCATTGATGTCAACTTGATATAATCTAATCAGTTATAATCAAAGTGTCAAAGACTTCAGAGAATCGGAGAGATAAAGATTATGCTTTTAGTAATGTATAAAAGACAAGCATTCACTATGTGACTTCAAACACCAACGGCTAGTGGAACCCGATGGACCGAGATCACCGAAAGTCCAGTCATTGTGATGCTCGAGAAAGAACACCAACGAGCAGAATCACAAGAATACCCAACAGCTAGAATCATAGAGTAAACCGACAGAGAAGCCCAAGGAGAACTGGAGTGTTGACTGAAGCTTACAAAGAGTTAAAACACCAAAAGTTAACTTAAGTTTAGAAATGACAAAATATCTAGCTGGCAGAGCTAAATATAGACTTAACTGGTAGTTATTATTGTTTTCATCAACAAGATAAAGCTAGAGATAACTAAAAGATTTAAAGTTGTTTTGTCCAGTTGGCAATAAGATCTCTCTGAGATAAAACAATACTTTTTCTTTAAATCAAATTGACTAAGATTGGGGATCATGCCAAGATCAAGAAAATCAAGAACCTAACAACGGTTATATCATGTCTATAAAGAGATAACTTAATTCATTTCAAATTAAGGGGATTGAATGAAAAAGAGGATGCTGAAGAGAAATTGATGAAGAGCAACTTCATAGAGTCCTGATCAATCAAGCTGGGGAAAGAGCTTAAGATTTTTGTAGACACCGAGCAACAGAGCATAGCATCACCAAGAAGAACAAAAGTGGAGAAAAGGTATTACAAGGATAGATTGATCAGATTGGTTTTATGAGTTTACAATAGATTTGAAAATCTACAAGTATAATTTGTATATGTGAACAGATCATACTATTTCAGTTTAACCATTGATTCCAAAAATCTCTTAACTAAGAAGGATTTAAAGATCCTTTCTATATTGAGATATATCCCAAGGAGTATCAAAAAGTTTGATCATGAAGATAGCATGAGATGCTAGATACCATTTTACAAACTAGAAGAGTTTGGACAAGGAAGGTAGCATAGGAATACCTGATATCAAGTGACAAACTAATCTTTTAAATCCTCTAAAAAGGTCACACCTAACAGTGTGTTTTTAACCTTTAATAGGGTTGGCTCTTCACCGAGCTCACTTCAGAAGAGTGAAAATTTTGGGTTACCGGTCCCAAGTGGTTTTTCCCTTAATGGGGTTTCCACATTAAAAATCCATGTGTCAATGTGTTTATGAGTCATTACTTTAGTGTTTTGCATTACACATAGCTAATCTGTAATCTGGATTGATCAGTATACTCTAAGTAATTTACTATTTTTTGGTAAATTGACAGACTGTTATTCGGTAAACATGCCGAATAAGGTTTAACAAAGCATTTTGAGCAGTAGTAATTTGATAAGTATATTTGAAGGCATTCATCTTATAGGACTGAAGATAACTAGAGGTTTAATATTGTGGTACTAAATTTTTTGGGTTGATTAATTGGAATATTTTTGAGGCCACTGATTGACCCCCCCCCCCCTCCCTCTTAGTTATTACTAGAAAAATTAATCANGAGGCCACTGATTGCCCCCCCCCCCCCTCCCTCTTAGTTATTACTAGAAAAATTAATCAATTTGTATTGATCTGTTACATATCCATTATTTTGGAAATAAATACAGAAAGGAATTTGAGGCAAGAAAAGGAGGAAATAAAAAGAAAAGATGGTTAAAAGGAATCACTTTTCTCCCTTGAATATCGGTCTCTTCATATTAATTCCAAATATATAACATCAAAATATTTGAAAAGAGACAAGAAAGAGAAGGCCATTTTCACGAACAAAGAGGCAATATGACCTAAAATTTCCCCATCAAATATATAATTGAAATAGGTGGGCAAGGATCATATCATGGAAAGATTACTTTCAGTGCATGTTGAGCATCTATTTTAGAAGCATTTAGCATCATCTTGTAAAATCTTTTCAACTCCTTAAAAACCTTAAACCTCTAGCAAAATATGTAGCTAAAGTTGTTAAGTTGGCCATGTTGGATTTAAAGCATCAATTTTATATTGTTAATTAATTGTTTGTTATGCATAATTCCATGCTTATGTTTTGTTCAATCTAGGATACCAAAATTTCCCTCTAAATTTCCTAAAGGTTCACTTTAAGTCAGTAATCTACAGTTACAATGGATAGATTTCTAAGATATTTGCACCAAGAAATATTACCAAATATTTTTTGACTATTTTCATTTCCAATATTGGATTCATCATTTATGAAACTTCATGAACCTCGAACAACTTGTTCATATGCAAAAATAATAGAGATTAATAAAGGACAAATTATTATAAAGTAAAATCCATCAACATAGGATGTCAAAGGAATATTTTTCAATTTAATTTACGGTACTTACTCATTGAATTGTATGAATTGATTAAAATACATTTTGTACTTGGGAATGTGCTTCCCCTCGCCATCAAATGCAAAAATTTGAAATAAATAAGAAACAGATAACAACACAAGCAATCAGTAAATGTTTTTCCAATTGGAAAGCATGTAAACTATCGGATAGCAAAAGGAAAAGTAATAGCTTACAAAGGAGAAAATTACTTCAAATTTTCCTCTGCAATATGTTGACATATCTAAATGTACATATTCTAACTGAAAATTAACCCTCGCCCTAATCATACTAACCATGATGTAAACTCTAACCATAACCCAAATCGTAACAATGATGTCAACCTTTACCATAATCATAATCCCAAACCCTAATCTTAACCATGAATGTAACCCTAATTATACTATAATCAAAACCCCAACCTTAACCATAACCATAACCATAATGATCATTCTAACCCTATGTATAACATAACCATTATTATTATTTTAACACTAATCCTACTTATAAAACTAATTTTTTGATGTAAATCTTAACCCTAAAAATAACCATAAACCCTATCCCATACTATACTCCTAGTCCTAACCCTAACAATAATCATAACCCTAAACCTAACCATAATCCAAACACTAAACCCTATCCCTAATGATAATCCTAATCCTAAACCAAACCATTACTAAAATCCTAAACCTAACCTTGAGCCTAACCTAACCCTAACCCTAACCCTGACCCTAACCCTAACCATAATCCTAACCCTAACCTTAAACCATAAAACTAATCATAATACTAACCCTAACCCAAACCATAAAAATTATATAAACCCTTACCCTATCCATAATCTCAAAGCCTAATCATGACCTTAACCATAATTATCATTCAAACCTTATTTCCCTACTTATAACCATAATCATGATGAAAATTCTAACCGTGAAAATAACCATAAACCCTAGCTCTAGCCATACTCGTAATCCCACTTTAAACCCTAACCCTAACAATAATCTTAACCCTAATTCTGACCATGGCCTAAACACTAAATTGTAACCCTATGTTGGAGTAAATATATTTTACTCTAATTAAGTTGACTTAGGATAGCTTAGTTGATACATGCTACAATCATTTAATGGTAGTTATCTTAAGTGTCGTCATTTAATATATTGCATCTACATTAAATAAATTTGTTATAGGGTAGTTTTACCTACTCCCTCCTTACTTTCTTATATAAGCATACTCGCTTATACATTTGTATATCAACAATTAAATAGCAATTTATATCATTGCATTGGAATTTATTTTTAAGAATTTGATCTCGCTATTCTTCATTGCTCAATTTTTTAACATTTTCTTGTGGTAGATAGTTTCCTCGTTCGATCCCTTGAATTCTGCAGCTTAATGATGGGCTCCTAATCTCTCAAAGATGGAATTAGAGATTTTTCCAAGAAAATTATCTTCACAATTATAAAATTGACCATTCCACAAGAGACCTAATATTCATCCTCCCATAATCCTCTTTACAAATTTGACTTCATTCAAGTATTGGAAATTCTCAGAATTTTCAAAAGTTGCCTCCATTCAATCTGTCATAACAACTATAGTGATATTATTCATCTTTTTTCATTTTCACAGTGACATTTCCTCTTTCTTATAGAAATATATATTTAGTTATAGAGACTCTCGTATCTCTTGTGCTGAAATTTGGGAGTGATATCCTTCCTCCAATTACATATATTTATTTTTGTTGGTGGAGAAACTATCAAGGTAGTCAATTGTTGGGGCATTGCATTTCATCACCATTGAATAAAAATATATCTACTTTAATTGGGGCTTCCTTACTTTATACCTGTGGTGATCATTGGAGAAGCATCAACAATGGGAGATATTAAATTAAAAAATATTCTTATTAGTGCATTGAAGGCATCACTAGAAGGGTTCTCATTGGTAGCAATCCAAGTTGGTAGTAGAGATATATAAAGTAATAATATAAATTTTCTCCCATGTACATTGGTGTCATTTTAATAAGTTGTAGAGATTATATATTAGGATCAAGATTTTATTAGATGTTGCATGGAAGTATTCAAGTCATGCCATTAACTATCATTTAATTCAAGTAATAATGCAAGGAGAAAATATGGTGAAAGGTATCCTTTTATTATTGGCAGTGCTACATCTATCAATGATGAGAAAATATTATTAAATATTTAAAGCTATTATATAGTACAAAGTATGATCAATGTATTATTGGTGTAGCGTAGTTAATAGCTATCACTGATTTGATATCCAATCAATGCATTTTTGGTTTGTGGAACAATATATAAATAGTCTTTCTCTATATTGACATATCCATAGAGAAGAAATACATATAAAATTATATCATAGCTGGTGGTGATGCTTTAGAAGGCATCAATTTCAAAAATCATTGGCAACAATTTATTTTGGAGGCTATGTATAGGAAATCTAGTCCTTTTATTTGGTATCATATATCAAGAAGGAGGATTGTTGGCTGCAAATTTGTTTTCTCTTTGACTATGAGTCCATCAATGACGTCAACATATTTCCTCCTAATTAGCCGATAGGCTTTATATGGGAAGAAACCCTTAATCGCAAAATTGTCTCACGCAGCCGGTGATTCTTTTTCCGTTGTCGATAAAATGTCATTTTTCATTTTTTTGTAGACTGCAAATAGACAATTTTTTCTTGATTTTCGCTTGGTAAATTATTTAAAATGTATGAACCCGCATCAGAGTAGAACATACAATTTCTGAGCAATATATGCGATATTCTTAATTAGTTCTAAAAGTAAATTTATCATTTTACTATTCAAATTGTAATAATTATACTACTTGCGCATTTTCTTGAATTTTGCATCTCATGCATTGATTAACAGCATCGCATCGCAATCAGAAAGCTACTTGATAAAATGAGGTATACGATTTTTGTTAATAAAATGTATTTTTTTAGTTGCTTTTCCCATTGTAAATATTTTACAATGCCTAACCCTAAATATCTAGGGTATACAATCTGTGGGCAATTTATGTCAACTTTAATTAGTAATATAAATTAATTAATTGTTCTATTAGTAAAATTAATGGAAGATTATATATTATTCATAAAGAATTTTAAGTGAGAGTTGAAGTAAGTATGATTACTATTCAATTACATTCAACTATGCAATTATGGTAAAATTTTAATTACTGTTATAACTAAAGTATAATTAGTATTACAAACTAATTAAAAGAAGGATTAATGTTACTAATAGAATTAAAATTATAAATAGATAAAATGTTAAGATTATAATAAAATTAGGGTTAAGTTTAATTATGATTAGGGTTAGCATTTGGGTTCCATTAAGGTTCAATTATGTAAAATTATTATAATATTTCTATAACATTTTTATACTAAATATATTAATATAAAATTAAAACATGATATTATTATATACTAATAAAATATTATATTTA
>MU225923.1:142446-175439 GCA_018584345.1 Thuja plicata
TATATATACATATATATATATATATATATACAACAATCTACTTGTAAGAAAATCCAAAAAATTAGTTTAAACTTACGTAGCTTTTGTGAAATGTGATTTGCATTATGGAGACTTAAATTCATGAATAGAATCATATTAGTTTAAATTTCGCTAGCTTTAGTGAAATGTGATTTGTATTATGGAGTTTATGATGAATTTTAAATAGAGTTTTATAGATTTGCATTCTTGTAACAAGACTCATTTAATCAATTTTGACGTTGTACAAACATTTTGTATACACCATATCTCTGGGTATATTTGCATTCATTCATGTTCGGATTTTCATATTCTTGAACATATATTATAATATATTTTATATGAGTTGAAATATCAAAGGTTTGTGAGCCTATTTCTTGTTCACTTTGGTAGGAAATTTCCCCTACATCAGTTATGTATTCCTCTATCAGCTAGGATTGTTTTGATTGTACCTCTAGACTGTGAATCATTCTGAGGTGTAAAAGTTGGTGATTGACATCGAAATTGACAACTTCCAATGATAGTAAATCATTATTGATTATTATTGCATCCCCGACTACTAATTTTTCAAGTGTAGTTTCAACTTCATAAGTTATTTTTCAAGTTTTTCATATTTTTTATTTTTAGTTCACTTGGAAAATTTGGCATTCGGGAATTGCAAATTATCTTGTTTTAGGGAGGTGTCTTTTTCAATTAATCATTTTGTTATAGATAATCATGGGTAACCCTAGGATTTAATTTCTCACTCCACACAATTATCACATATTTAGTTCTAAGTTGGAACAATTATTACAACCTCATGGTCTTTGGTACATGTTGAAAGCCAACCAACCCAAGTTCACTAAGGAAATAGACAAGTTTATTTATAAAATAAAATTTGATCAGATAAAAGGACTTATAGGTCTTCATGTGTCAAATAACTTGTTATTTCATATCGTTCAATGTGAAAAACCTTAAGATGAGTAGGATACGCATGCAGAGTTAAATGGAAAGGTCAATCAATTCAAAATCTTGCACCTACACACCGATCTCTCTTCTCTTAGTCCTAATACAATTTCCATAATTTAGGATTTTCTTGTCCAACTCAAGTTGATATCATTACAATTGAAATGGTATGGTCATGAAATATAAGATAAGGAGTGTGTTTTCTTGATAATCCATCTATCCTTTTCAGTCCATATTGGGTATTTTCTTCTACCTTCTATTCTAGTATGGATTTTATTGGGGATGAACACAAGATGTCATTTCGGGATTTTTATGATCAATTAACTAGGGAGAAGACCAAGTTTGTTCAAATGAATGTTCTTCCTAAGAGTCATACTTTGGAGGATCAATCCTCTAAGGGAAAAAGGATGAACATGAACAATCCAAAGACAAAATCTAGTGACATTTCCAATACCTCCTTTAAAGCATCTAATTCAAAGGAGATACCTAAGTGTTCTTTTTGTAATAAATATGAGCATAGTGATGAGCAATGTAATAAGATGGAAAAACACCCCATATGGTTTTTGTGAGATATTTGGACATCATGAACAAAGTTTCTTCAAGAAGTAAAATCATGACTTGAGATAATTACTCAATTTGAACATCATTTCACTCTCTTCTCTATCAGGTTCATCTTCTAACAAACGTGAGGGAAAATCTTCTAATCTCAAAAAAGGGCCATGCCTTGTGATGCAGGAGCATCTTGGGTTCATGGAAATCCTATGTCAACTGAACATATGTTTCCTTTTGAGCTCAGTAATTTATTGGAGACTTTTGGTAAATTGATCAAAAACTATTCTAGAGTTCTCGGTTGAAGGTTCTTATCTCAGTCCATCATCGGACTTGGTTACTATTATTAGCTTGGTTTCACTGATTAGTCTCATTGGCTCGGTAGTTTCCTTTTTCCTATCTCACTGAGTGTGTTTTCTTTTGTTGGATCTTTGGGCTGACATGTGCATTTAATTTTGGTCGTGGTATTAATGTGGGATCTCTCATTTGTGAACCTGTGGACCTAAATATGGGTCGTTTCTCTCTCCAATGCTGGATCTTTAGGATCTTTTGGGTTGACCTTTTTCATAGCCTCTTGTATAAATCTAATTTTCTATTCATAGGTTTAGGTATAAGATTGGTAGTAAAATTTACGAAGAAGAAGCTAGAGATTGTGGATCTCGCATGTATGAGGACGGTATCTAAATATATTTTCAATGTATTGGATGTAACCGAGAAGGCCTTACAACCTGGAATGTATGAAGTTTGATGATTAAATATAAATATAGTTTGAGGGAAGAAAAATGCAGATCCAAGCTTAACTAATATGCTAAGACAATTTTTTGCTAGATTAGAAGTTGTTGAGACAGCCCATTGTCGAGGAAGACATCTTGAGGATGTTAGTGATGATGAACCCAAGGAAGTGCAAGAGGAAGCCACACCTACACCTATAATGGATCAAGAAGAAAAAATATTCCTACAAGCTCTGACAAGTTTGAAATCCACACCACAGTTTAATCAACCCGAGTATTTTGGAAATCTAAATTTGGATGAATTGATAGACTGGATAACTGAGATGGACAAATACTTTAAGCATGATAATCTATCAGAGGAGAAAAAGGTGAAAATTTCAAGCACAAAATTGAAAGGTCGTGCATCCTTGTGCTAGGAACATCTACAATTGGATCAAAAGAAGAAAGGTAAAGACAAAATCAAGGTATGGGATAAGATGATAAATAAGTCGAAGGGAAAGTTTCTACCTTGTGTTTATCAGATTACCCTAGTTAGGAGAATGCAAAAAGTTTGAAGTAGAAAAATAGATCTATAACGGATTACACAAAGGAATTTTATAGGTTAGATATCATATCTAGACATGCTGAAGATGAGGTGGAAAGAATTGCAAGATACCTGAATGAATTAAGGAGTTCTATTCAAGAAGAGATCAGTTTGGTAAATATGGAGGGTATTGAGGAGGCTTATCAGTTTGCCCTAAAATATGAGGAGAAATTGAATAAAATACATGGGAAAAGACAAAGAGGAAGAGGTGGTAGATTCCCTAGAGGAAGAGGTAGATCTTATGGTGAAAATAGTAGATCGGTCAAGACAAGACAGATCAAGACAAAGGAAAGACTCAGTGGAAAGGTGGAAGTTCATTTATAGGAAGAGGTAATTACTCCTGAGGTGGATATGGTAGAAGAGGATTCTAAGGAACTTGTTACAATTATGGAGAAGAGGGACATAGATCATTTGAGTGTACACATGCAAGCAAGAAGGTCGGTAGTAGCAGAAATGCTTTGGTGAAAGAAGATTCACCGAATGAACCTAAGAAGGAAGGAAAATTGATGGTCAAAAGAATATTTGTGAGTGAAAATAATAAGCAAGATCTGGTAAGAAAGAGTTTGTTCAATACTAGATGCAGAGTTGCAGACAATGTTTGGAAAGTGATTATTGATAGTGTAAGTTTGGATAATATAGCATCCGAGAAAATGGTTACAAAGTTACAATTGGAAATATTGAAGCACCCAAAGCCCTATCAAATTTCAGGGATCAAGGATGAGCATACACTTATGATAAGTGAACTATGTTTTTTGAATGTGAAAATTGGAAAGTAATATGATAAGGTGTTGTGTGATATTATGCCCATGGATTGTTGTCATATTTTGTTGGGTAGACCTTGGCAATATGATAGACATGCTATACATGATGGAATATTGAACAAATATACTATTTGGGTTGATGAAAAAAGAAAAATATTACTACCTTTGGTTGAAGAATATTTTGGTGAGATATGTACATCTGCTAAAGTTTTTTTAATGGAAGGTAGATAGTTTGTTAAGGATATGAAGAGAAATTATGTTTTTTTATACTTTGATTCTTAACAAACCAAGCGAGAAAATAGAAGATAAAGCTCCTGAAGAGATTGAGAAGTTTCCCATTGAGTACAAGGATATCATTTCAGATCATGTACCTGATGGTTTTCCACCAATGATAAGTATTAGTCATTATATGGATCTGATTCCTAGAGCTAGTTTGTTGAACCAGGCACCAAACCAATTGACACCAACTGAGAATGAGGAGCTCAACCAACAAGTTCATGAGTTGATGTAGAAGGGTTTGATCAGAGAAAGTTTGAGTCTATATGCAATGCTAGTTGTGTTGGCACCTAAGAAGAATTGAGAATGGTGAATGTGTATGGATTCAAGAGCTATAAATAAGCTAACAGTTGAGTATCGGTTTCATATACCGACAATGGATGATATAATGAATTATTTGAGTGGAGAAAAATATTTTACCAAGATTGATTTGAAGAGTGGAAATCATCATATCAGAATCAGAGAAGTTGATGAATGGAAGACTTCTTTCAAGACAAAAGAATTTTTGTATGAATGGTTGGTTATGCCTTTTGGTTTAAATAATGCACCAAGTACTTTTATGAGATTAATGAATGAGGTTATAAAGAAATTATTTATTGAATTTGTGTTGTATACTGATCATAAGCCTTTACAATATTTGGGTAGTGAGAATAAGTTGAATCAGAGACATATGAAATGGGTAGAGTATTTGCAGAATTTCATATTTGTGATAAAGAATAAGAGTGAAGTATCCAACCGAATTGCTAATGAATTGAGTAGAAGAAGATCTTTACTTACTAAAATGATAATTGACTTTCTTGGTTTTGATGATATGAAAAATTTGCATGAAATTAACCCTGATTTTTATGAGCCATGGAGAATGTGCAGAGCACCTATTCAAGATCAACCGAGTAGGTTTGAAGACTATTTCATTCAAGAAGATATGTTTTTCAATGGAATTCACTTATGTATACCAAGAGGATCAATGAGAACCAACTTGATAAAGGAGAAGCATAGTAGTGGTTTGGTTGGAAATTTTTCCATTGATAAGACATTGAGTTTACTTAAGGAAAGGTATTTTTGGCCTTAGTTGTATAAGGGATTTCATAACTTTGTGAAGAGTTGCATATTTTGTCAAGTTACAAAAGGAGTAAGTCAGAATACTGGATTGTATACACTGATTTATGTTCCTGAGAAGCATTGGAGTATATCAGCATGGATTTTTTTATAATTGGCTTACCGAGGACAACAAGAGGTAATGATTCCATATTTTTTGTTGTGGATAGATTTTACAAGATGGAACATTTCATACTATGTAGGAAAACATCAGATGTAGTGCATATAGCAGATCGTTTCTTCAAGGATATTGTCAGATTGCATGGATTATCGCAGAGTATAATCTCTAACCGAGACAGTAAGTTTGTTGGCTATTTTTGGAAAACTCTTTGGAAGAAGCTAGACACTGAGTTGAAGTATAGTTGTACATTTCACCCATAGACTAATGGATAAACTGAGGTTGTAAATAGAAGTTTGGGTAACTTGTTGAGATGCTTAGTTGGAGACAAATCAAGTAATTGGGATTTGATGTTAGAACAAGTAGTTTTTACATATAATAATTCAGTGAATAGGAGTACTGGAAAGACACCTTTTCATATTTTTACTGGTACACAACCAAGAGGTACATCAAACTTGAGAGATATTGCTGGAGAATAGAAAAGGAGTGTTGAAGGAGAATAATTTTCTGAGTTTATGAAGTCATTGCATAAGGAAGTGAAACATAAGTTGGAGCAAATTTATCAAAAATATAAGGATAGTGTAGATAGATCAAGAAGACATAAGATTTTTTAGGTTGGCGATGAAGTGATGGTTCATTTGAAGAAAGAAAATTTTTCTATTGGATCCTATGGTAAATTGAAGATGAAGAAAGCTGGTCCTTGCAAGATATTGAGAAAGTTTGACAGTGGAAATGCTTATGAAGTAGAGTTACCTGAAGAAATGGACATATCACTTATATTCAATATTTTAGATTTGTATGAGTATCATGAACCTAATGAAGAAGTGATAGTTCCAAGTGATTATCCTAAGAAATAAATAGAATAAGTTGAGCATATTTTGGAACAAACAATTGGCAGAAGCACAAGAGGAAAGGATTACATGGAATACTTGGTAAAGTAGAAGAAAAAATTGATTGAAGACTCTACATGGACTTCTCAATCTGAGTTGGATTCATATTAGGTTGTTCCTCACTCATGATTCAAAGAATCATTCCTTTTCAACCCCAGGTGTCTGATTCAGGAGCATCTTGGGTTCATGGAAATCTTATGTCAACCAAAAATATGTTTTCTTTTGAGCTTGGTAACTTGTTGGAGACTTTTTGGTAAATTGCTTGGTAACTATTTTGGAGTTCTCGGTTGAAGGTTATTATCTTGATTCACCGTCATAATCGGTTACTATTCTTGGTTTGGTTTCACCAATCGGTCTCAGTGGCTCAGTGGTTTCCTATTTCCTGTCTCACTGAGTGTGTTTTCTTTTGTTGGATCTTTGAGCTAACATGTGCATTTAATTTTGGTTGCGGTATTAATGTGGGATCTCTCATTAGGGAATGTGTGGACCTAAATCTGAGTCATTTCTCTCTCCAATGTTGGATCTTTAGGATCTTTTGGGATGACCTTTTTGGTAGCCTCTTGTATAAACGTAATGTTTTGTTCATAGGTTTAGGTAAAAGATTGGTAATGAAATTTAGGAAGAAGAATCTAGAGATTGTGGATCTTGCATGTATGAGGATTGTATATGAATATATTTTGAATGTATTGGTCATAATTGGGAAGCCCTTATAGCCTGACATGTATTAAGTTTGATGATTAAATATAAAGTTTTTGTATTCCTTCTCTCCTTCTCTATGTTTGAGCTTCCAAGTTGTAATTCTACAAGAAGGTTTGGTATTTGGGAGTGCCTTTGGCCCTAGGTACTAACCCTCCTTGCATCACCTTGATTACCTTTTTCTTGTAATATTCTCTTTTTATACCCTTTATTTTATTATGGGTCTTAATAATACCCCAGAGGTGGTAAAAAAGTAATAACCATTCATAATTATAATAATTATTTATTTTTGTGTTCTTTTATTATAACTTTATTTTATGAAAAAAGAGGCTTAACACTTTTCTTATTATATCATCAAGAGTTCATTCTATCTACTAGTTATAAATCCAAGAACTTCACTTCCCTGATTTATTTAAAAGTGGAAAAACATAACCTAATTGCAATGTACTTCTACAAAGATCTACTTTCAAGTGTTCGGCATCCTCACAACTACAGACCAAGTTTTTAGTATCTTTTCATGACTACCAAACTCTTGTCTAAGGGTAATATAGTTGATTTTCCCTATTTCCTATAATACCCCACTTTTTATCTACTATTGATTTCACTTTGAATGAATGAAGCAAGTGTATGTAGCTACAAGTCCCTTGCATAAATCAGTGTGTTCCACTCAGTGTGATAGAATACTGCATAATTATGTAGATAAAATATACAAAGTGAATTTCACAACTTAGGGGTAGGTCATTGAAAAGTATTTTTGAAAAAATGCTTGGGAGTATTCAAGGATAATGGGATATCATAGTATAATTACATAAAGTAAAAAAATCAAATATTGTTCTCTTAGAAACAAAGAATTTATACCTTTTACAAGTTGTATTAAATTAGATTCCATAAGAGCTATATGCTCAAGTATTCCTTTTATTTTTTCGTTCTTTTTTCTTCACCTATATGTTAATTTTTTTATTGTGTTTCCTCTTCTTTCTTTCCCTTTTCCTCTTGCACATCGATTGTTGCACTTGTTTTCATAACCTTGGAAAAATAGTTGGCTAAGAGAAATGAGGAAGTTGATGGTGAATAGATCATGTATGTTATTTTCTAACATCCTCTCTTGTTTTGATGGTTTCCATTTTAGCTAATTGTTCTAGCCTCATCTCCTATTATGCTTCCAACCATTGTTTCTCTTGTGATTGTGCTTACTTCTTGAAAGATTCTTTCTAGGTGTCTATTTGATGCCCCTCTTCTAGTTGGTTTTCTAAATTTGAAATTGGTTTGTCAAAAGAATTATCTTTTCTAGTCTTAAATGATAAAAACACTATTTTTTAGGCTAGACACTCATGTTTTACAAATATATGCTCCCTCTCAAAACTAGTTTCTATTTCAACAAGCAATGTTTCAATTTTTGGAGAGATTTGTTTTGTGAGTTTTCCCTTCTTTTTGATGTGATGTGACCACCTAGGGATAATTGGAGAAGGATTTGCATTTTCTTTCATATAGTAATTAAAGTAAATTTTATTTTCTTTATCTCATAGATAGGGTTTGTTTATGGTATCCTTTTATTTCCACTTGTAGTGGACACTTGGGTTAGTTTTGTTTCTTTGTTGAAAGTGTAGTTGTGGGTTTGGAAGATGATAATTCTTGTGGAGGTGGATTCTAATCTGGGGTTTTCATATGGCATGTATTTACTAGGGTTTGTGTATTTTAAGGAGGTTATTTAGTAGAAAACACTTCCTTTACAAGAGAAGCTACAAAGGGATGCAAAGACTACATACTTAGATGATGTTGTGGGTTAATTATTAGATTCTCTAAATGTTAACTCCACCTCATAGATGCTTGTCCTTGAAGTATTTTTGTAGGTCAAGGGTTGACTATGCAACCCACTATTCACTCCTCTCACTTTTCTATACTAAAAGATGTTCCATGGTTCATGTTTTTAAACTAAATATTAACACTTATCTTAGCTAACTTTTGAAATAAATAATAGTTTTAAAAACCAATAACCTTAAATCTTTTTTTTTAAATGTGGCCATGGAGATAGAATTTTTTAAAGATAGTTGGAAACATTCATATGGAATTTGTGCCTCTAATGTATAAGTACCTTGAATTAAGTCGTATATAAGAGGGAACGTCTCCCTTCATAGGTTAGGTACTTTAATGATGTGAATAGATACATATGCCCACATTCATGGAAATCTGAGTCATTTTGTACCCTATGAAGAAGACTTCAATGGTTGGTTGTCTTGTCTTTTGAATTTTGTATGAGTAGAGATTGTTTGAGGGTATTCTAGGAAGACTTCATCCTCAACATATAAACCACTCACCTCTGTTATTGATGCTTATAATGGGTCAACATAAATTTCCTTTACCATGGCTACATTATATTTTAATCTTTGGAAAAATTTATAGGCTATCTCATCGGTGTATCATGTTAGATGCTCAAAGTAATAAAAGCTACATGCATCTCAAAAACAAATTGTACAATCTTCATCATTTAAGATTTTTTTCTAGGTATGTTGGTTCTTTCCGCACCCTATCTCCATTAATGTTACCCATTCAAATTATATTCTTCCTCCTTACTTTTTCTTACCCATCTCAAACAATTTCTCACAAGCTAAAACAATATTTTCAATTTTTGTTCTACTGTTCTAAATATTGTTATTGCATGCAACTTTCTATAGGTTCATTAGAAGGAAAAATAATGCAACAATGATAAGTTTCATGAGGATGTACTTTGAAACTACATATATTACTATGGAAAGATAATTCAGAGGGGTTGGCAATAGTTTTCTAATTTGGCTCATCTATGAACAACTATTCGCCCTAACAAAATATGGACATGTGATGGTGGAATGAGAAATTCCCATAGGATGGAGATCTATAAAAATAAATTTACATAATTATGAAACAAAATTAAAAATAAACATGACTCAATGAATATTGAAAAAAAAATACTTCCCATCAAGGACCTTAAAGTGAATAAATTGGTAAAAGGTTCACTCATATATCCAAGAACACAAATTAAGATGAATCTCAAGAAATTATTAATAAAGATATTTACATATTACAATTTTCTATAATCCTTGTCACTATATCCTATTGACTTGACTATTGAATATATTGATAAATGAGGGTCAAACCACCCATGGTAGAGTTCAATCACAATATAAAGATGATTGAAATATGAAACAAAAGGTGAATATGGTACATAATGAGATAAGGAATGCAATAGGATAGTTATCATCTAGTCATTAAATTATAACTAGATCCAAAGTGAATTTAATCCATCTTACTTGTAATTGTGTGTGTTAGATGATAAAGATAAAGTGGATTTATCAATAGAGAGGGAAAAAAAAAGAATGTTGTTGAAAGTTTCATTATCATATCCACAAATTTATGCCCATCAATATCTACTAAAACATTTTCATATAAAAAGTAAGTCTTAATAAGTCCATGTGATACAGATCAATGAATTAAAAGATGACGATGAGGAGCAAGAGGAGGCTATTTCTAAGATTACATTTAGTTTCCTTAATAGTCATATAATGAGAAGAGTACATAGAAAGTGAATTAGGAAGACATAATATATTCTTCTTATGATATTAATAAAAAGAATAAATATTTCTCCACATATTTAAACTCATCATTCCACCTTCTGATGCCCACATTTGGCCTTCCTTATCTCCTAGTAACCTACCTTCTGAACAAATAAACAAGTTCAAATTATCTTTTTCTTCTCTATAAGTTGATTTGAAAGTAGCACTTGTACTCGAAAGACATGGCACTAAGTGCACTTGTCTTATTATGTATTGTGTCTCAATAAATTCATCAAAGGAAGGAACAACAAATGCAAGACCTGAATCATTCCAAGTATGATAGAAACTAAATACAATGATAAAATATAAATTTAATTTTGCTGATGCATTAACAAATAGGCAACAAGGCCATCCCCTTGCATAGTGGTGACTTGGTTTCACTATTAATGGTGCAACCAACATTCAAATGCCCTCCTAACCCAAATACTAGTGCTAATGTTGGTTTGGGCCCACCTTGGTGGTTGTGCAAGTAGTTGTTGGTGAGGAGAACATTGGTGATCGTGCTAGAGATTGTATGTGGCGGGAAGGAGGGTTTCCCCATTGTGATTAAAGGATGAGGAGGTGTTAATGTCTCAACAACTTGAGGTATAATAGCCTTGAGTCACAGTTTATTAGATTAATACCAAATATGTCATTTCTAATTGACGATGTCTAATATTTTTTTTAACTTTATTTCATATCTGATTAGGAGTGCATAAACTATCAATGTGGAAAATAAGATCAAAAGATAAGACTAAATATAGGAGCATATATGCTTAAACAGAGTAGTTAAAAAAATCGTGTATTTATAGATGAGGTCTCTTCTTTGAATAGTTAGCTTGTAATAATATATTTATTTTATATCTGAATAAAAATCAATTAAAGTATTTGATTATTAATACTTGTTTAATTCAACATAATGAACTAAAAAAGAACACACAAATAGAAAATATCCTCCAACATAAACTAACAGCAATAAAAATGGCATTTCCCAATTCCATTTATGTATGACCAAATACTAGCGGGACTTAAATATCAACATCTATTTTCAACAACTCTTTGTATTGTAAATATTACTATTGCAATTGCCTTGGGACTTATCAAAAGATGATATAAATAAGAAAAGTCAATATAAGGAATCCCCCTTCCAAAAAAGGTTTTGGTGCATTATAGTTTAGTACAACAAAATTGATAAGGCCTCAGAATTCTACAAAATGAATCAACTTGAAGTACTTTCATCCAAAACATGTTTCATGAAACTCGGCTTCCATAGTAGCTTAATTCAATCCAATATATTTTTCAACCAAATTAATTTGGTAAGTTTCTTTTAGTGAATTGTCGCACTGCTCCAACTCAAGACATTCCTTGGAAGCTCCACAACAATCTCTAAGTTCTACAAGAGTAGTGTCCAATATGAAGTTGAAGATAATCAGGCTGACCCGTAGAGAGGAATGGAAACTTCCACTATTTCCAAGCAAAATAAGATTATACAACACTTTAGATAAAAAGAAAGAAATACATTAAAGTTGGGTGAAATGAAAGAAAGGTTTGAGACAAACAGTATTCAAGAATATCAAATTCTACCTTGGAAAATTCATCATCAGACACCCGCAGCTTCTTCTAGATTTTTTGATTAACCTCTGCTAGAGTCTCACCTTTGTGGATAAGTAGAATGAAAGGAAGTCTAATATCTTGGACCTTCCATATCCAATCATCAAACATCACACAAATATATAATTTATTCAAAGCAGAATATTTATTTGAACGATATTACCAATTCTTACAAACTATGCTAAAAATGGTATGCCATATCCTTATGGGATGCATCTTTCAAGAAATGAAAAACATGGATTAAAAGGTTATTAGGACCCAGATTACTCTCCTCTTCTGGAATTTGTTAGAGTAAATATTGCAATTAGCTCATATCTGAGAAAATGCTACCTCCAAATGATTATGAAAAATACATTCAAAAATCAGGTACGACTTCATCCATGAAGTGCAAAACAAGATTTATTAGAATACCTCCTCCACCCGTAAAACGCATTACTGGTCATCTAAAAACTCAATCTTTTCATGAAGTGGAAAAATCTGTAGCAAACATAGTAACATAACAACAAAACTGAGACTAGTTGTGATTATTATGTCAAGAAATAGTTGTTGCAAAAATATCATTTGCGGACCCTTCCTACATGATCAAAATCATTTATACGAAATCTAAAATCAAATAGTATTCCCAAAAAAAGGAAAAATACGACCACCACGCTAAAATGAACATCCAATTAGAACTAACCTTGTAAATTTTATGGTAGAAAATCTCAAACAATCAAATCTTTGCATCAGGGTTGGATAACTCCACCTTTTTAACACCAGACAATTCCATTATGTTTAATTACAATGAAAATTGTCTCTTTAACTTTGAAACAATAAAACATTTTCTTATTTTTAAGATCTGGTACAATTCATTCAACATAATTTCCCCGTGTAGAGACAAGAAACTAATCTTGACCATCAAATATTCATATACAGCATACATAGTGGTCGGGGAAGACTCCCCTTTGAAGGGAGACAGGGAGGGGACTGGCCCCTGTAGCGGCTGTGACCCTGTGGCATCCACCACAGTTGCGGTTGAGGGCATGATTTGTGGTGGAGGTCACAGGTAGCGGCAACTCACCACGATAGTCGTGCCCTGTGCCACACCGCGGCAGCAAGGATCGGAGGAAAGTTCACAGCCCCTCCCCAATCCATTCAACTTCAAAGAAATTTAAAACAAAAAAGAAACATAAAAGAATTAATACGAAATATTGGCATTTATCCATTCATCATTATAAGGTATTTTCAAAAATAAACATATATATATATATATATATATATATATATTCCAATCATTTACTCCTCCTCCAATCATGCATAAACTCTTCTTGGGCATCCACCATTAAACTTGCAACAAAAACCAAGAAGAGAGAGAGAATGAAGGAGGAAAAGAGAAAAATATAAGTGAAAATCCTCCCCAAACCCTAATTTTGGGTTAGGGAGAGAGAGAGAGAGAGGAAACTCATTTCTCTCCTTTTTGTGTTAAAACCCTATTAGGATTTTAAAAGTAAAATGTTATTATATTGGAGTGTTGAAATCCAAAATTTGAGTGGGGAGTCTTTTAGTGGGAATTTAGTCTCCCCACATTCTTTATTTAAATGTGACTTTTTAGAGATATTGGTTAATTGTTTTACGATAAAATTTAAGTGTAAAATATAAAAATATTTTAACTTATTTAAATAATAAGGCTATTTAAAAGGCACATCATATAGTGATTTAATTTATTGGAAGTTTTAGGATAATTAAATAGGGTTATTTAGGAGAAATATAATTAATTTAATTAATGGAAAAATTTAGTAAGTGTATTAGGAATGATAATAATATTAAGTTATTATCTTGGATTGAATTTTTGTCACTTATACACAAATAAGGCTAATCATGTATAATGAGATTGTAATAAAAGAATTTACGACATTATTTTAAATAGGTTAATTTAATTATTATAATGACAACAAAAACATGGTTTAATTAAAATGAATAGTCTATATGTGTTATTCTCACCCATAGTTTGCTTTGAGTTTCTGATGCTGAACTCTTTTAGGTTCTCTTTTAGGTTATTATTTTAGTTGATTGTCGAATTCTTTTAGGCTACATTTTATGTGAGCATTTATTATTTCAATGGATGGTGATTTTGGATCATAACGTTTATATGTATATCATGTCTTGAGTAGATAGATTATGTTGATATTATCGTGATGTTGTTATTATATGTTGATATTAGAACTATGATGTTACTTACCCCATACTTGCATGTGTATGGTTATCATATGTGTTAGTTTTTTATTGGCATGTTTGATGTGGTAGAGGATAGAGACGTAGTTACTTGCATTACGAGATCCATACGATCGATCGATCCCTATCATTGTTTGCTACATTTATATTGGATCTACATGCTTGTTTCTTGTAATGTCAGGTTTGCAAGTATAGGCATCATCTTCCCTGAATTGGCAAGAGTGAGCATGCCCATATATTCATCTTAATGGTAAAGAGGGGAGTTAATAGTTAGACTCGAAACCCTACCCTAAGCCTATTTGTCCTAAGATTGGACAAAAATTAGTTTGACTACCCTACCCGAATTTTCAAGCTGGTGTAAATTTGTGGGTCCCTTCCTTGTGTGTGTTTGGGTTTTACTTTGGTTGGTCTCAGCTGTGTGTATTTCTATTTGATTGATTTACTATGTCACTTATTGAATTGATTACTATTGAAATTGAATATTAAATATAGGGTATTTAATTAATTAAATACCTATATTAAATTAAGATAATTAATTAAATACCTATATTTAATTAAGAGAATTAATTAAAGTTCAAATATTTAAATATTTGAATTTAATTAAATATTTAATTTAGAATTGGATTTATTCGAGCTTTTATGCTTTATTAAATATTTAAATATTTCATTGCATGGATTAACATGTGCTTTAAATATTTAATTTATTTAGTATAATATTTATTTAATTTCTTGTGCATTGTAATTATTGAAATTGAAATTTGAATTCAAATGCAAGTTGCTTTTAAATGTCAAAATAGGAGTTGCACAATAAAAGATATTTTTATTTATTTAATTAGAATATTTCTTTCAATTAAGAAGGTTAATTTAATTGAGTTGAGTGGAGTGTTTGTTTTCTGGGATTACATGAAAGAGGGAAAGTGGATTCTCTTTATGGAGGATTTTCTTCTTATTTGAGAGAGAATAAAGGTTTTGGAGAAGGTTGAAGGATTTGGAAGAATTTTTGTGATTTGAGCATTTTTGTGATATTGGTGTTTTGGGAAGCTTGGAAGAATTTTTCGGGATCATTGTTTCAGGATTTTGTTGCTCTAGATCTGTTGTCGAATCTAGGCTTGGAGGATTTTGGGGTTCTTCATTCTTCAAGGGCTTCATTGATCAGATTTGTTATTGAATTTAAGGTAGGGTTTGAAACCCTTGGTAGTTTCTATTTTTTATTGAAAATTTTGCTTCTGTGTAATTGGTAATTTTGTATTTGCATGTATTATGAGTTAATTGATGTTTTTGATGCTTTCAGTATTTAGAAAACCCTTCGATCTATATTTTAGAGAAAATTAAATATTTATTACAGTAGGGTTATGTTGTCACATTTTTTGTTAAAAATTCCTAATCGAAGATCTACATTCTAAATTAATTAAAATTTGGACTATAGAGAGACTATGTTGTACAAAATTTATTATTTGATAATCTTCCTATTATTGAGAAATTAAATTTTTTTAAAAATAGCTTGCTAGGAAAACACAGACAAAAATAAATAAACACAATGGAAAAGAAATCTCCAGAAAAGACAAAAAAAAAAAGATAAGAAAAGATATTTTTACCTTTGTACATTTTACGAAATAAAACACAGTTGAAAAATAATTTTATAAAAAATTAAAAATACAAGTTGGGGAGGTGGGTTTCAACCCCACCTACTCTGCGGCAAGGCCAAGCTATCGGCGGCCAAGGCCGCTGGACGGCAGCAGCCAAGCTGTCGTAGGCAGCAAGGCTACCTTGGCAGTCTGCGCTGTCATAAGGCAGCATAGCTGCCTTGGCAGCCAAGTTGCTACGGCAGCTCAGGCTGCGATTGGCAGTCATGGCCGCTGCCTTAACTGCAGGCACGAGGGGCGCGTGGGGCCTACTCCCCCAACAACTTTTTTATAAAAGTTTATTTTTAACTTTAGTTTATTTAATGTTTTATTTTTAAATTAAAATATATATTATTTATGTAATACATATTTTTATATTAAGTTTAAAGAATTTAATATTAATAAATTTAGTTTATTATTTATTAATATTTTTTTTATTATTATTCATTTATTTTATTTTATTTTTAAAAGGGGTTATTGTTAATTATAGTGCTTTCTTTATATCAGGGAAAAGAAGTATTAAAATATTTAGTTCAAATAAACTTTTTTAGAATTGTATGCATGTTTGTTTTTGGATTTTATTAATTATGTTTTAGGCTAAACTATAATTAGTAACATACAACTTATTTTTAATCGATATCTTATCAACAACTATATGTACTCTTGTGGATGGTAAGTTGTAATTGTTTTAGAGATAATTATCGTGTAATTAGAAGAGATTATTGATTTGGTTTTATTTACATCATTGCTAGATGAGATATACAGCGTCATTCTTTCTTCATTATTGTAAATGACATTTCTTTTTCTGAGTGAATTATTTTCTACGGAATGTTAATTTGGGAATTAGAATTACCTTAGAAAGGATACAGAGGCTGGGAATGATTTATTTTGTCATATGACATGACATGATGTGTTTGTGTATTGTTCTTTACACTAAACTCTCTATATAAGCTCATGTTGTGCTCATGTTGTTTATGAATTTTTTGAGTGTATATCTGTATGATCGTTCCTATTTTGTGTGAGGAACTAGATTGGGTATATCTATTTTGAACCTTTGCTAGATCTATGTAGGATCTGTGAGCCTAGGGTAGGTTACCTAGTTGTGTAGTAGGGGGTGGCTTGCAATAAGTGTTGGGGCCCGTGAGTGGCTGTCAGGATCACTTATTGTAAGTAATCTTAATAAGTGATAATATAACAATTAATTGAGAGGTTTTTAAATGAATTAACATGATGTGTTTCCTCACCCATGCTTGAGCGCTATTATAGGCTAAGATGGAGGATGAGATAATTTTTTCTGCCTTGAGGGGTGTGTGTCTGGCATAGATAGTGACTTCATCTGTTTGAGAGTTCATTGAAACCATGTATGGTCACTTGAGTGTCGGGGTCTAGTGAGACTACCAGGATGAAACTTAAGAGTTAGATGTACATGATGACACCTTCCTATATATAGCTTAGATTTTTTACATGTGTCAGTTGCCTCTAGATTAGTGAGTCTTACCTTGAATTATGTGTATCACACCTGGAGTTAGAGAGCTATCAAGATCCCCTTGCTTAGTGGTTACTTCCTTCTTTATTTTTGGTTATCTGAGTGGGGTCTATTGTTATCTCCTCAGCATGGTGGGGTGGACTTTTATAGTTCCACAAGGATGGGTGGTAGTGATTCTTTATCATTTGAGATTCGACGTCCTTTTTCTCATGCTAGATGATCCTTCTACAGTAGAGCTCTTTATGATTCTTCATTGGTGGTTTTTTTCTTATCATTCCTTATATTGTAATCATGTATTAGCATATCACATGTGATACCTAATCTGGATATTGTATCATATTTATGTTAGAGTGATTACTACATACCCTACAACATGTGCAGAAGATGTGATTTTATTTAGGTCTCATGGTTTCTGTGAGAATTGTAATTATTATTTTGTAAGTTACATTTGTTCCATCTATTAATATGAAATATTTTGTTATGGTTATTTAGTTGAGTTTTACTCTTATGCAATTTTATGTCATGGAACCCTTGACTTTTGTAATCTATGTTTGTATTTTTATATGTCAGTAAATGGTAATTACTTTCACATTAATGTATGTCTTGTTGTGTAAACTTTAAAAAAAAATTGTTATTCAAATTTAGTATCATGTTTTAGGTTAATCTCTCTTGGGTTCCTTGGTGGGGCATTACATTTGGTATCAGAGCCCTAGTTTCTACACTGGGAAATCTGGGAATTATATGCTCATTAGGTTTTGTATAGCTTGAACTTGAAACTAAAAAGACATACAACATTGTTAATTCATAGATTATTGCTTTGTAGTTATTCTTATTGTTTGTTTTTTTAATTTCGAGCTATGTTGTGAGTTGTTGTATGGATCTTTGGTTGCTTCAGGAATCATGCCTAAGACTAGAGCTGCTAGAGGCCATGGTAGTGTCCGATCTGGTAATCATGGGAGGGGTGGGAAACATATCCCTTCCATGAGTGTCAGATAGGAAAGTGATCATCGACAGTATAGAGATGAGCAGAGAGAGGAATGTCAGGATGAGTCTGAGGAGCCAGGCACCAAACAGTTATTGCATGCAATATTGAATTGTCTTGGTCCTTAGCAGGGCGGAGTGGAGAAGGATGCCTCTCACCACTCTTAGAGAGAGGAGAAGGTGAGGGAAAGTTTTAGGAGTCCTAAAAGGAGGACCATCACTATTGATCCTAATGTTGTGGCAACAAACCACATGAGGGATCTTATGAAAGCACAAACTACTCCCTTTGATGGGAAAGGATCAAGATTTGAGGCAGAGACATGGCTTATTACCTTGGATAGGAGTTTCATTATGCACCCTTTTAGTATTAATACTAAGACTAGGTATGCGGTGATGCAACTCTCTCATTTTGCAGCAGTGTGATGGAAAATCAAAGAGTAGAAGTTAGGGCTCCACATGGATACGGTTACTTGGGAGTTGTTCCTTGAGAACTTCTAAGAGCACTTCTTGTCAGATCAGTGGAGGCAGCAGCAAGCAGATGAGTTCCACAACTTGAGACAGTTAACCTTGTCAGTCGAAGAGTATGAGTGTCAATTTTTTAAGCTCAAGAAGTATGCAGGTTTTGGACAGGATTCGGCCCTTATGATAAAAAAATTTATTAGGGAGCTTAATGCGTGCATTATTGGGGGATTTAAGCTCTTTGAGCCTACAAACCTTAGGACTGCGGTCATTAAAGCCACTCTCATGGAGGTGAACTTGTCCTTGGGTCATGATGATTAGTTTGGTTCTTAGTCACGCATCCATCATGTTCAGGGTTCAGAGGTAACTAGTCATAGGGCACAGGAAACTTCAAGAAGCCACCTTGCTTCTGCAGAGGTAATCAGAACTGTAACCACCCTAATTTGGTCTAACCTAACCAAAGACCCTATTTACCCTAAGTGTGATCGTACCCCTAATTATGTCAAGACAATTACTCAAATATTGGCATAATTCATTAAAATCAATTTAATCTCCTAAAAATCAAAGTGATTTCATCACTAACTCACATTAATTATATTGGCCTATTTTAATCAAATAAAAATAATTAAATACTTGGCTAAGGTAATTAATTAAAGAGAATTAAATAAATCTCTTAATTATAACTCCTCACTTACAAAATGGAAAGTCAAGCCATTAGCCAATGAGATTTAAATCACTTGGATCACTCACATGGATCACCAAAGATTCAATCTCCACCTTTCTTCACAAATCAATCTAAATCACTCATTCCTCAAATTCTTCTATAAAAGGAATGAATTTTGAGCTCAATTGGGCCCCTAATTTTAGAATTTGAAAGTAATCTTATGCTGCTCTGATTTTGTAGAAATCAAAATGCATTCTTAGTTCATCTTTCATATAATTTCATAAATATTCTTTTGGTGCAATTAAAATTAACTTTGCTTTGGCATTTAGCTTGAATTCAATTTGAATCTTCCATTCTAAGCTTGTATATTTCACTGATTTATGCATAATCTGAGGACAATTATAGCATTTATCATATAGATAGGAAGCAATATGTCATTTTTGGTGATTTCTATGTGATTTTCATCTAATCTTTCATGTTTTGGTCACTAATATAATGACATATTGAAGTGGTGTGTTGTAGCTTGAAGGTCCAATAAATACACACACATTTTTGGCACCCACCGTGGGGTGAATCCTCATATTTATCCTCATTTCTAAGTCATTTTTCACTCATTTTTTCTCTCTATTTTTAGGTATAGAGTCGCTAGTGACCAAGGATCACCTTTTGTGACAAAGGCTCGCATCTGGTAAAGAGCCTCACATCCAGGATTTCTTGAATTGCATCTTGTGAATCTCACATCACATCCATTAAAGGCTCACATCTGGTAATGCTCGAATCACCTTTAGTTACAAAGGCTCGTATTTGGGATCCTTAATCACATACTGTGATTCTTGTATCACATTTGGTAAATGCAGTCACATTTGGTTAGCTATTTCGCGATTCTTGAAATTTGATCACTAATTTGGTAACCTTGACCATTTTGGATCTTGAGCAGCCTAACGATTTATTACAGATTGTTGCCAATGACTTTTTATCAAAAAGTTGGAGGAAAACTACTAACTAGTGGTTTGCAGGTTTCCTAAAGCGATCAACCTAACTCATTTTTGCACATTTTCAAACTTAAACACATTTTATTTCATTTACTAAATTGATTAGAGGATTATTCTCTTTTCCATTATGGAAAATCAGAAACTCAAAAATCAATGTAGAATTTGATTAGGATTTGGAGTAATTAAACAATCAAAATTCCTTAAACATGTTTTGTCAAAGTTCTTAAAATAGGCACTTAAATAATCAGATTTAAACACATTTATTGGTCCCACTAGAGGATTATGCTCTTTTCCCAAGTTGGAAAATCATAAAATCATTGTGGGGGATTAAGTCTTGAGTTATAAAACCTGATGGAATGAACTAGATTGATGTGCTTATAGGAGAAAATGGCATGGATAGGAGAGTATGCTCTTCTTCTTATGAAGAATCAAAAATCTAGACTCCTAAGTCGCAAACTCTTTTAATTTCTTTCAAAACACTAGAGAGCATGTTGGTTGAAGAAAAAATCTCCCGGGAATGACCCAAGGGAGGATAGGTGAACGCCAGCCCTTCAATCTCACTATAATCAAAATGCTTCCTTGAAGGCCAAATCCTCGGAAGACGTAGTCAATTTTGTCCTTGGAATTTTGACATCATTCCTTGGACATGCTTAGGTGTGTGTGGAGCAGAGTTGCTTGAATCTCACTTGTGAGACTACACACATCTAAGTACTCATAGGGATATACACCTTAATTTTTCCTTGTGCAATTCTATGGGGGACGACTATGAATGAATGCCCATAAATAATCAACACTTGTAGTAAAAAACAACCCAGTTTATCTCCGAAAGGGTGATAATCTCTATGCAAGGCAAATAGTAATTTCCCCAAGATACTCGTCATTACATGCCCTCACTTTTGTTTGGATTTGGATAATATGACATCATGACTGGAGCCATTACATGCTTGGTGATGGTCGTATTCATATTAGCATGTGAGTGTGTACCTGAGTCTACAACAAAATATTTTCATTCTATGCATAGAATCTAGGAAATAGGGATGTATTTGGTCACCTAATGAACATTGCTTGATGTGTCTTAATATACACTAAGAAGATAAAATTCTCAAAAAAGAAACATTTTCAACTCACTGACTTACATGTTTTTGAAAAACACTCTGGAAAGTCTCAGACAGACTCTACTGTCAAACAAAATTTCACGTACTTCGAGACAAACTGACACAAAACTTGCAAAACCATCAGAGGCTCGTATATGGTTATTCTCAAGTCGCATTTGGTTGCATAATCTCACATCTAGGGAACTTTCTTGCTTTTAGTGATTTGTGGCTCGCATGTGGGAAAGAAGCTTGCATTTATTCTTCATAAGCTCGCATATAGTCAGCAACAGCTCGTATCCCATATATCAAAGCTTTCATCTAGGGAGTCACATTTAGGACAGTGGGTACTTGCACATGTTTCACCCTCAGAATATCAGTAGTTTTGGATACCCTTTGGCTCTTCAATCTAGTCCTGTTGGTCTTGTTGGTTAGCATGTCATTGTTTCACAACTTATTTGGAAGTCTACCTTGCATGTCCTTTTGGATTCTCACAAATTGTCCCAAAATGTGTGGTCTTTTCACTCAACAAAACCTATTGATTCCCATATCATTTTCAGGGCATTCTAACCCTCTGACACTGGAGTCAATCATTCTAAACAAACACATACACTCTTTCACAACTTGGACACACCTACTTGGACAATTTGGAAATCTTATTGACGTAATTTGAATACTTTTGACAAAATTGAGACCAAGCTTTCATGGTTAACACAAGACATAATCAATACCTTGTTGATGACTCAAAGAGACCTCCTAGATTACTCAAGTTTAAACAAGGATAGACATCTCCCAATCCCCTATTTGATCAAGATTAACACAAAATGGATGCACCTTATCATGAATGGGGTGCAGCTTTTGAGGAATATAGCCAAGACCACAACGATAGAGAAAGTCAAGAAGAATGAAATCATGATCATCCTTTGTTTGATTTGGATAGTGATGAGGACATATCAGAAGAGGAGTATAACAAACTGAAACAAAGTAGGAAGTTCCAAAAGACCTTGGTAAAGATCATAGGAGAAGACAAAGAGAAATATTTCCTAGTCTTAGCTTCTCTTGGAGTCAAAATCCCTAAATACTATGACATTGAGAGATTGAAATAAAAATAAGTACAAACACCTATTTCCATACTCACAAATAAATTATGCCAAATGCAAATGGAACTTGTGACACTCAAGCAAGAAAAGACTAAACCAATGAAGAAACACTCTTTGGAACACATATGTCCATTTCCTTTTGACAAGAGTATAAACATGGTTCCATTTTTACCTAACATGGCACGACCCAAATACGACAAATACATGGGAGAAATGGATCCACATGACCATGTTAGAGAATTGTGTTCCCTAAGAATAGAATACATGCATGAACCAACTTATCTAATGAGGCTATTTCTGGGAAGTATAGGTAGAAATGTTATGGAATGGTTCTCCAAACTCACACCAAGTGTGCAATATTTTGAGGATTTAATTCAATGATTCATCCAAAATTACTCCTACAACATACAACATAATGTAACTAAGATGGATCTTTGCAACACAAAACAATGAACGGGTGAATCCTTTACACACTTTTTACAAAGGTGGAGGAGAATCTTTGCAAGGTACTCAAGAGAAATACCTGAATCTGAAAAGATGGAAATCTTTATCAATAACTTAGTACCCGAAATGAACTATGCTTTACAAATGCAAGATTCTCCTAGATTCAATAGAATGATCAAGAACGTTATTCATGTCGAAGATTTTATGGTCAAGAAAGGAGAAATCACACTTCAAAGTGACAATAAATCTAACAACTATAACAACAAACCTAAGTGGTGGAACAAGAACAAGAATGTTGTTAGTGATGGAGTGGTGGAAGCATCAAATGCAAATGCTAAACTAGCTATTTTTAATCTCACAAATAGCTTACAAGAAAGAAAAGAAGCTAAGGTAACAACCACAACACCAAGATAAAACAATGATACCAACAAGAGTAAACCATGGATGTCTAGACCTCAAAGAATATTTACTCCATTGGGAGAACCTCTTGAGACTATTTTGAAGACTCTCTTGGATAAAAAATTCCTCATAATACAGGAGTCAAAACCATGGGAATCGAAAGTAAAACCAAGGTGGTGCAATGATAATGCCTATTATGGCTTTCATAATAAATAAGGACATAAAACTAATGACTGTGTTAATCTCAAACACGTTATACAAGACCTCATTAAGGGATGCAAGATCAAAGTGGAAGGATATACCTCTAATGAAGACCACACAACATATAACAAACCATTCCCTAACTATGAAAAAGGAGAAGCTTCTAAATGAAAGGGAAATGAAGTCAATTACACCTACTCTCATAATGATAATGTGATCAATATGTTGGACATAAAAAGTGAATCAATCAATGTGATCACTATTAAAGGTGCCAAAGACAAATCGACTCACATTGAATTCTTGATCCATAAATCTCATGTAAAATGTGTATTGGTAGATGGAGGAGCAGGGTTGAATATATGTACTCTCAATCTAATCAATAAATTGGGGCTTTCAGAACAAACAATTCATTCAAGAATTAAGATAACCATCAAGGCTTAAAATGAAGGGGAAAGATCATCCAAAGGGCTCATTTCTTTACCAATCAGAATAGGACCAATTGAACGCAATGTGATTTTTCAAGTTCTTGATCTACCATTGGCCTATAACATATTATTAGGGAGACCTTGGATACATGAAATGCAAGAAGTGTCATCTACTTACCACCAATGCATCAAATTCCCACACAATGGGGTGGAAGTGACAATTCCTGCTGATTCAAGCTACACTTGCAACAATGTTAAAGCAGATAGTATGGTTCCTCACAATAACAAAGTCCCAAGAGAATTCCCACACCTCTAATGACATGGTAATGAGAAGCTTTGGAAAGACACTAAAACTTGAAGAATAGCATGAGGGAATACAAATTAGACATGAATCCATCATTGGCTAACATTCCCGTATCTCTAAGATCTTATGGGAAACCCTCCTCATGTTTCACACCTTCTACATCTAAATAAAAATACATTCACAAACCAATTGGTATGGTTAGAGCCTCTACTTCTCAAGAGGAAAAAAAATAAGATAAAGCAACCTTGGCTTGACTCTATAAAGAGGAACAGGGAGAAAATGAGGTAAAACATGTTGAGATATCTCCCGAAAAGTATGGAAAAGGTTATGACCTTCTTAAACAAATGGGGTACAAAGGGAATGGGCCTTTAGGAGATAAAGGAAAAGGACTCATTCAGCCTATCCACATGGAATTCAGAGGCACCAAAGAAAAAATAGGGTTAGGTTTCAATAACAATTTAGAACACCCTACCTCAAGAGATGGTCCAATCTTTGACAAAGGAAGTGATGATGAAGAAGAAGAAATAGAACTTGTACCTTGGACATATGAAATATTACTAGACATTGGTGTTGAGGATCCTAAATATCAAGGAGAAAGATATGTACCTAATTTTGTAGCACAACTAGATCATCATGTTCCTTTGTTGTCACAAACTGATGTCCAAGAAGTAGAGGAAGAAGAATAAGACTCTCCAGAAATCCAACAACTAGAAGAGACTCATGAAGAAATATCCCAACAACAAGATGTACATCCTAACCAGGGGAAATTGGTGACAATTTCACGTCCCAGATTTACCACACTTTGATCCACAAATGGCTAATAGGGTACATCAGGTAACTATTGCTAAGTTTTTAAACAGATCTGATGATGAAATCATAGACTCACATGATTATGAATGGGATCAGATGTCTGATGCTACCATGGACATTGAGGTAGATTTAATTCATAAATTTTCACCTCTATTGGAGAGAGGAGAAATTTCTAACACTTCCCATAACACTACTGTTGTCACAGAATCAGATGAGGTAGAAATGCCTAGGATTATTGATGAAGACACTGGTGTCTTACTAGGTCTAGAAGAACTTCAAAGGATATAAGATGTGAGTTTCAATATGAAAAGAGAAGAAAGAGAAAGATCAACTGATGAGTCACTAGAGGTAGGTCCGCATATTACTAACAATGACCCTAATAATGACGATTCAACTCTTAATGATCTAAACTCGATAAAAGCTTACTTAATGGAACATGTCTTGTCAGTTAATAGTCTTGAAATTAACGCAATGTTGTCCTTACAAAACTTTGAATCATTATCCTTGGTAAACCCCAAACTTATTGATTGGACCAATTCAGACCCTACTCATATCATGAACTTTCCCAATGACTATATGTTGGCTTTTAACTAAATGCTTGTGAACCCTATCCCTCTTCCAGCAATGCGAGGAGCATGAACCTGACAAAGGAGGATATCAATTTTCTTAAGCACAAATTGAAAAATAAAAAGAAACAAATAATTTATGCTGAAAACCATGTTATGGTAGTATTAGATTCTAAAATAGTAAAAATAAAAGACGTATCTTATGGTGAAACCTCTCAGAGATGCCAAAAGATGAGATTCTATATATCCTCCCTGGTCACTTTCAAGAAAGATCTTCAATACTGATAGAACCAACACAACCAGTTAATTTGGGAATAGTAGAAGCTCCTTAATTTGTTCACCTAACACAATCATTATCATAAGAAGATAAGATACAATTTACTAAAGAAGAATAACTTTTCATGGTCCTATACTGATATGCCTGGATTTGATCCTGAGTTAATAATGCATCACTTATCTATAGCTCCTGGAATTAAACCCATCAAAAAAAAACTAAGAAAGATGCACCCACATGTGGCATTATTGGTCAAAGAAAAGATGGAAAAACTCTTAAAAGATTGATTCATAAGGGTCATTTCTTATGTAGGATGGATTTCTAATGTGGTACCAGTTTCTAAAATAGATAAGTCTATCGGGATTTACAGAGACTTTAGGGACTTAAACAAAGCTTGTCCTAAAGATGATTTCCCATTGTCAAATATTGATATGATTATAGATCTCATAGCAGGATATCAAATGTATTCACTCATGGATGGATTCTCAAGTTATAACCAAATAAAGATCGCTCCTGGAGACCAAGAAAATATAGCATTTACATGTGCATGGGGAACATTTTGTTGGAACATCATGCCATTTGGGATAAAGAATATTGGAGCTATGTATCAATGAGCAATGACAACAATCTTCCACGACATGATACACAAAAATATGGAGGATTATGTGGATGATATATTAGCCAAGTCAAAAATAAGAACAAATCACATTGAAGACTTGAGAAAGATACTAGATCAAATGGAGTAATTTCAAATAAGGCTTAATCCAAAAAATGTGCATTTGGAGCCCAATCAGGGAAACTCTTAGGGTTTATTATATCAGCTAAAGGAATTGAGGTGGACCCAGAAAAGGTAAAATATATAATGGAAATGTCATCTCCTCGCAATATCAGCCAAATGAGGATGCTTCAAGGAAGACTTCAATCCATTAGGAGATTCATGTCCCAAATAGAAGATAGAGCAGAACCTTTCACAAAATTGCTACATAAAGGTGTTACTTTCAAATGGGATGAGCATTGTGAAAACATTTTTAAAGAATTAAAAGACTACCTGGCTAATCCTCCTATTCTCATGGTGCCTATTCATGGAAAACCATTACTACTTAATATCTCAGCTACATATACATGACTTGGAGTACTGCTAGCACAAGAGGATGAAAAAAAAAAGGAAAGGGTGATTTATTATATCAGTAGGACATTGGTGTCTTATGAACTCAACTACAGTATGTTTGAAAAATATTTCTTAGCGGTTGTTTTTGCATCCCAGAAGTTGAGACACTACATGCTCTCGCATACAGTAAAACTTATTGAAAAAATTGACCCTCTCAAATACCTCTTGAGTAAAACAACATTAACAGGAAGACTAGAAAATTGGGTATTGATAATAAGTGAATTTTCATATCAAGTATGTAGACAAAAGGGCTATCAAAGGACAGTCCTAGTAGATCAACTAGCTGATTCACCATTGCAAGATGATGCACCTTTTGATCATAGAATTTCCAGATGAGACAATTATGCAATTAACTATGTATTCATGGAAGATGTATTTTGATGGATATTTCACATAACAAGGATCTAGAGCAGGGGTACTATTTATCACTCTTCAAGGCTACAAGATACCTAAAGTGTATAAACTAATGTTTCCATGCACTAATAACATCTCAGAGTATGAAGTATTGGTGAACAGACTCAAGCTTTCTATGGAATGGAAAATCATAGAGTTACATGTGTATGGTGACTCTCAGCTCATTATCAACCAAGTGAATGGTGATTATCAGAAAAAAGATGAGAAACTAATGCCTTACAAATAACTGGTGGAAGATTTGAAAAAGTACTTTGTTTTCATCACATTCCAACAAATTCTAAGAACAAAAAACAAACTTGTAGATGCTATGGCTATGCTAGCATCCATGTTACAACTGGAAGAACACCAATTCTACTATGACTTCTTGGTGGAAGAATTATCCTTTCCATCCTTTGATACACCAGAATCCCAATTGATTTTTGCCTTAAATGCCCAAGACCAATCTTGATATGCCAAAATAATTGCTTATCTTACTGATCAAACCTTACCTAATGGCTTATCTAGGAATTAAAAATGAGCTTTAAATAGGAAAGCATCGCATTATGTCATCGTCGCTACTAACTTATATATATGAGGTCTTGACAGAATGCTTCTTAGGTGTTTAGAACAAGAAGAGACTGACTGTGCATTAAAAGAGGTTCATGAAGGTGTATGTGGATCACACTCGAATGGATTTTCATTGGATAAAAAACTATTAAGAGTTGGATACTATTGGCCTACAATGCAAAAAGATGTCGTGAAATTTTATAAAACATGTCACAAATGTAAAACACATTGAAACCTTATCCATGCTCCATCCAGAGAACTCATACCTTTTATAACACATTGGACATTTCAGAAATGGGCCTTTGATCTTGTTGGACAGATTTATCCCAATTCTTCAAGTGGACACAAATACATCATTACGGCCACTGATTATTTCACTAAGTGGGTCGAGGTAGTGTCACTGATCAAATCTAATAGCAAACAGGTTGGTATGTTCATCTTGAACTACATCATTTGTAGGTATGGGATACCCTCTTCTATTGTAAGAGATAATGGGGGTCAGTTCAAAAACCAAGATATCGAGGACCTTTGTACAGAGTTTCATATCACTCAGCATTATTCTTCAATCTAGTATCCTCAAGGTAAGGGACAAGCTGAGGCTTCAAACAAGAACATTCTAAAAATCCTACATAGAACTGTGAGTAAGTCTCGCAGAGATTGGAATTTACAACTAAATCTAGCACTATGGGCCTATAAAACAAGTATGTGAACACCAACAGGAGCCACACCATTTTCTCTAGTCTATGGCTTAGAAGTATTGCTACCCATTGAATTAGAAATTCCATCTTTACAAGTATCTCTCCAAGGACTTGTTACAAATGAACAATACTGCATTGATAGGATTCATGCACTAGAACTACTAGATGAGCTTAGACAAAAAGTGTTCGATCATCTCAAAGTGTACCATAAAATAATATAAAAAGGGTACAATAAGAAAGTGAAACTATGACAATTTCAAGTGGGGGATCTCGTTCTAAGAGAGAATCCTAAAAATTAGCCAAATAGAGAACAAAAGGGAAAGTTTGAACCCAACTAGCTAGGGCCTTTTGTTATAACAACACTTTTAGGAATGGCGCTTATCAATTAGCTACACCTAAGATAGATGTTCTTCCTGATCCCATTAATGCCCTACACTTGAAGCAGTTGTGCGCTTGACATCCGGCTGAAAGGGCCTGTGCAGTGGAAATAGTTTTCAGAAAATACCAAGAAATTCAGAAAATTGATCCTAAAGAAAGCCAAAAATAGTGGAAAAAGTCCTAAAAAAAGGTATTCTTGGTGAAAACCTGGAAAATAGGCACCTTGATGCTAACAAAAAAAGTGAAAAAAGAAAAAAGAACAAAAAAATAGAAAAATAGAAAAGTTCTCTAGCGAAAATCTGGCAAACAGGCATCTTGGTAGCAAAAATGAAAAAGCTTTGTCGAGTGGTAAAAACCTGGCAAATAGGCATCACTTGTACTTTATTCTCCATCTATCAATGCATTTCTGACACTAATCCTTAACGATCACACTTGTGCTATTGGTTGACTCTGAATTCCTTACAAATTTCTTATCCTTGCCTGGGATTTGTCTGCATTTGCGTCTTAGGAATAGTCATTCTGCACTGGGGGCATCTCTGCTAGCATGTTTGATCTTTCTTTGCTAGGTTTTCCTAGGTTCCTATCTAAGATGGTTTTCCACTACAAACAATATTTCTTAATACTTGCATCAAAAAATCACTCTCACAAACAATGGTATTTCTTAAACACCACCTACTTATAACAGACATCATACTAGTGTTTCTCAAAAATTTAATTGTACTAGTGTTTCTCAACACTTTAATCAAATAGTGTTCCTAAACACTACATTGGATTGCAATTTCTAACAAGGTTTATCTCATTTACTTAGACATAAAAACTTATTGCTTGATTCCAAGTTGTGATTGATGATTTCTCTATTGTGATTGAAAAATGAATCAACGGTATTTCTTAATACCACTTAAGAACATATAGACTGATCTTGGTTTGATTATGACTCTTCTATGATCCAATGATGTTTCAAACTAGGGGCATGTAAGCAGTTATAAATTTTCTTTGATTGATTATCAATTGTTGATTGTTATGTCTTCCAAGTTACTCCATGACATTTATTCAAAGACAAAGGGTCGCAAGGACAGGGGGCATAACTTTTTCTTGGTTTTTTGCATATGGTTATTGTCTCAATGATCTTATAAATTTCACTTAACTTGGATTTTATGGTAAGAGCTGCCAACATGAGTGGATAGACACATATATCTTACTCCTTATTCTATGTAAACTATGGTGAGGTTGAACCAATTTCCTTGTCTATTTCTAAATCAATTTATAAGTAAGGAGTACGACACATTATGTACCCAAGGATATGAATATTGAAGGTCATTGTGGGTCACATATCTTACATTACACATGAAAAGAAGATTATTCTTAAAGAAAAAGGAGATAACTAACAAGTCATCCTGGCCTCTAAGCCTTTATGCTTAGGTTTATTTCCATCGTTGCATCCAATAAACATAGTATTCATACTTTTATGATTCTTTCTAGGTATTAGTGATTGTTGTACTATCTGATGATGTATGTTACACAAACGCCCAATGGTGATAAAAATACTACAATGTCTACAAATCAGTGATAGTCCTAGAAGTCTGCATTTAGATGCATTTAAAGATTGTATGATTTATTTTAAAAATAGCATAAGGGCTTGAGCTCAAAATGATTTCTTGGTTCATTCAAAATCTAACTTAACTACTTAATATATGTTACTGATATATTCATTTCATTGCATATCCATGGCATTTATTTTACATTCATAAATGGGAAAGAGAAAATACAAAAACAAAGAATTCAAGCATTGCATTTCTTTTTACATCCTAAGTGCATCCATACATATATTTTCATAATGAAAATCTCAAAAATATACATCTGGATATTCATCTAGAATCAATCAAACACATCTATATATTAGTAATAAATCAAAGATCATAAATGATGTCATCACATGAATCTATTCTAAATCATCAAAGACCAAGTACATAATCACAATGTGCATCAATCTAAACATCTATCAAACAAAGAGAACCCATGAACATATCAGAATCAATAGCTATCTCAGATATATATCAGTGAATACTCATATCAAAAATGTGGAACTCTCTACAAAGACTATCAACGCGATCATGAAAAAACATATACACAATTATCAAATTTTGTAGTACAATGGATGATCTCAGAAGGATCAATATACAAAATATCTTAGACATCATAAACAAATCAGGTATGACTGCCACCCTCTCCCTAATCTGGAGGTGGAGGAGGTGGTGCATCGGCTCTAGCATGATGAGTTGGTGGAGGCATAGCTCCCTCTGACTGTTGTGTGACTATGGAATATAAGGAGCTCTATGTGGCTGTGGAACCGCCACACAATATAGAGAAAAGTAATACACATCTCTATGGCCCTGATGAGTAGTTGTGTGAGCATGGACATCTCTCTCTCTGATCTCATAATATCCAACTTCCTATCCCTATCTACCAAAAAGGTCTCCAAGGTGGTGATCTAAGCTCTGAGATTATCTTTCTCTCTCTGGCACTGTGATAATGCATCTCCATCCCTGCCAATATCCCTAGGAGGATCCTATTTAGGAGGTCCACCTCCTCCACTCAACTCCTGCACTGAAGATCTCTATTGCTACTGCCTGGTCAGTAAAGGACTTGGATCCATATGTGGAGGTATGAATCTAAATCTCATATGCTGCCCTCCCCATTATCACCCACTCCACCACCACCCCTATCATCACCATCATCTCCTCTATCATATCGACCATGTATCTGACTTCTATCTTGGTGAGGGAATCTTCCATCTATGCCACCATCCCTACCACTTCCACCTCTCCCATCTCTCTAAGCTCCACCTCTGCCTCTCACTTTTCCATCATCTGCAGGATCATAATCAAGAGCATCCTCTATACGAGGAGCTACCTCATCCGATGGTGTAAACTGAGAAAAGGGAAATTATAATAAATGGTAAAGATACACATTTGTGCACCTAGTATATGCAACATCATGAAGGTAATCCCATCCCACTGTGACCATCTGACTGATCTCCAACTGTGCAATCTCATAATCCAACCAGGCTCCCCACTTTGGCTCCTCATCACGGATCTGTGCCTAAGCTGTCAAGTCTTGTGACATACCCTAAATCTGGCCATACTGCCTCAAGACATGAGTAACAATAAATCTCTCAACAATGTACAAAGTATGACCAATAAAATATCTAATCTAAAAAGAATAAGGCATCTGTCACCTATTTGAGGTCTACTCCTCACAATCTAAGTATGGCCTCCATTCAAACACTACGATGTCATAAAAAACACAGTGCCACTATTCCAGCTTACCCAGGTGGGGCTACTGGATGAATCTTGAATACATGTACATATATGGCTACTCAAGTGCTCTCTATCCTACTATCAGTTATGTAACTAGAATGTATTCCTAGGCCCAGATCTATAATATCAATATCCCAATAGTCATACTCTGAGAGTACTCATAGACAATCTCATGTAACTCTCTGTACATTGTTAGAATACTTCAGGGATAACTAAGAGGGGAGGGGGTGAATTAGTTATCAGCAACTTTAAATCTTTTGTACCTATTAATCCAGATTGATATAAATTAAATGCATATTCAGATAACACATTACACAACACATCAATTTGGTTACAGGGAAACCAAATGGTAAAAACCCCGGTGGGAATTAGTACCCACAAAGAACTATACTATTTATAGTAATCCCTGTTAAAATATCTTTCAACCATGTTAGGATTTGTTCATTAAAATTCAGTAGTATAGTGGCCTGGTTAAGGGTCTGACCCTATTAGGAGTCTTTTACAATAACCCTATTAGGGGTGGTGGACTCACTATCCAAGGACTCACTGTCCAAGTGGTGAAGGCTACAACCTTCTGGTTATTTGATACACACTGTATCAACAAGGT
>MU225923.1:180037-211472 GCA_018584345.1 Thuja plicata
AATGTTGATTTTGCTTTCATAGTCTGCTATCAATGTAGTCATTAACTTGTCCATTATGTCTTCTTCTGAAATTTCTCCTCCATTGTTTCTAATTCCAGATACTGCTTCATTTATCCTCTGATTATAATCTCTAATGTTTTCTTCAGGTAATATTTCAAGACTATTATATTTCTTTTTCCATGTCTTTCTACACGCATTCTTTGCTTGGATGTCTCCTTCAAACATATCTTCCAAATACTTCCATATGGTATAAGCTCGATCAACTTTCTTGATCTTAGAAAATTCACTGTCTAATAGGGCACTAATAAGGGCTTCTTTGGCAATAGCATTTTCTGTGAATACCTCCTTCTATTTGTTTGTAGCATCATCCTTTGCAAGGTCTTTTAAAGATGGAATATCAACTTCTTGTGTAGCAATCTAAAAGATCTCAAAGCCAACACATTGTAGATGTGTTATCATTTTGTTCTTCCAATCCAGATAGTTTTCTCCATCAAACTGAGGACTCTCTTTTCTGAAGTATGCCATCTAATCTACCTTAAGCTGTTAGGCTTTCTCTCCAAGGCACTTGGCTCTGATACCAATTGTTAGAATACTTTAGGGATAACTGAGAGGGCGGGGGGGTGAATTAGTTATCAGCAACTTTAAATATTTTGTACCTATTAATCCAGATTGATATAAATTAAATGCACATTCAGATAACACATTACACAACACATCAATTTGGTTACAGGGAAACCAAATGGTAAAAACCGCAGTGAGAATTAGTACCCACAAAGAACTATACTGTTTATAGTAATCCCTGTTAAAAGATCTTTCAATCCTGTTAGGAGTTGTTCATTACAATGTAGTAGTATAGTGACCTAGTTAAGGGTCTGACCCTATTAGGAGGCTTTTACAATAACCTTGTTAGGGGTGGTGGACTCATTGTCCAAGTGGTGAAGGCTACAACCTTATGGTTATTTGATACACACTGTATCAACAAGGTGAACTGTTGTTTGTGGCACTGCTTGTCTGATCAGTTCCTTTTGTGCGCCGATGCTTTAACCTCTTGTAAAGAACTACAAAAATCTTCTCTGTGTTCTAAAAGCTTCTACTTCAATATCCATATTATCAACATATGATAAATATAGCTCTGCTGCTTTGACACTCTTCTCTACTTTTCTTATCTCTGGCTTTCGCAACTCTTCTCTTCTCAAATGACCTTCTATAAGTACATTCTCAAAGTATGAGATCATGGGACCTGTAAGAAAACTCTTCATAACATCCTTGTCGGCTCTACTAAGCACGCAAGCATAATTACAACCGCACAAGTATAAACTGAATAGACGCGTCGCTTCACTAAGTCGGCTTCACCAATTTAACCATAACTTTGCAATCTTCTTGAAATATGTTTGGTGCCTTTAGATTAATATCAAAAACTCATAACTCATCATGAATATACACATGCATATCCTGAAGATAGGTGCAACTCAATAAACACGTTACATATGTCATCCTTAAACCGTTATTCCTCCAGAACTGTAACCATCAATAACAGAATTACATATCTTTACTGAAACATCATATCTGGGTCTACGTGTATGAACATAGCATAGTAAACATGTTAGAAACATGTATTTATCCATGCAATTATTCATGTCATCATATGGATAAGTACATATAGAAGTACTGATGTGTATTATATGTTGTCATCAATGACAAACATACAATCAATCAACTGTTCATAATCAAATCTCCAACAATAATGTACTATAAATGCATGTACAAATATGGCTACTCAAGTTCTCTCTATCCTACTATTAGTCATGTAACTAGAAATTAATCCTAGGCCCAGATCTATAATATCAATATCCCAATAGTCATACTCTGAGAGTACTCATAGACAATCTCATGTAGCTCTCTGTACATGTGGGCTAATATACAACTCCCCCAGCCAAATCTGTGAGAATAGACAACCATCTTCTCTAATGTTTCTACCCACCTGCACATGAATCTATGATAACCTCTGTGAGGCATTAGTATGCCTCTAATCAGTCCAGCAAGATAAAAAAGTAATCGATCATAGTGATCGCACATGTAGTCCCAAGTAAGATAGTGACAGACTATAGACAGATCTACAAAGATCTCTGCACATAAGCAATCGCTATGGAAGAGCGTGACTTGAACCATACCTCTCAGCCCATAACTAGAATGTGCATAATCCGCCACACATCCTCTAGTGTGACGGTCATCTTGCCAATCGAAAGATGGAAGATTTTGTGCTCTAAATGCCATCTCTTAGCCAGAGCAGTCAAGAACCCTCAGTTTACCCTAATGTCGGGTAAATCTATAAGTGATGTCAATCTGAGATGCCCTATAATATGCAACTCATCATCTATAAATAATTGGGATAAGGAAAATACTTGTGAAGGATGAGGTCCTCAAAAAGATACAACCTTGAAATCGATCTGTCAAAGAACACATTTACGTATTTACATCACTATCCTAGCTAAGGAAACTACACAGAAAATCTAATAGTTAAGCCTTTTTGGCCTTCAGAAAGAGTAATAAGAGTCAAATTGAAAGGAAACTAACTCCTAAACAGAAAATGACACTTTTTTTCCTGGGTGCAATCTTGCATACCAGATGCGATGCATGATTTACTGGAAGCGATTGGGAATCTGGGAAGCGATCCTATTTTGACAGGATGTGACATGGGATACAAGGTGTGATCGTATTTTCATAGGACGTAACACATTCAAAGGATGGGCTAAAATTTACTAAAAATGATGCAATTCTTCCCAATGGGATACACTCCTAAATTGATAGGATACAATCTAGAATTTCACAAGAAAACTGGATGTGACGCGGGATTGACCAGACGCGATCCATGACACAAAATGCAATTGGAAACTTAAAGGCTCCTAACTACTGTAAACTATGACAAAATGACAAACAAAAAGCATAAACAAGTAGGTATAAATGTACTCACTGGTGGTGTGTACTGGGATAGGCGTTGGTTTTGAAATGCTAGCTTGAATTGATGTTTCTCCACGGGGAACACCATCTTCTCTATAGAGATTAGGATTTACTGAGGATAAAAGTGAAAATGAATGAGTAAAAAGTGATTTTTAACACTTATATTGACCATTTTGAGTTGTCTAGAAGCTCCAGAACTCCTCCCGGACTATCAAATTTCAATTTTTTTCTTCTCAGATCTATCGGGGAACGAAATCAAATGTGCAAATGATGGTTTTAACAGCACAGTAGAACTTTTACGACAGTCTCCCAAAAATGAAGAATTTCTCTATATGTTAAGAAAATGATTCGCAAGCTTTATGCAATCAGTTTTATGGGTTCTCTATCAAAAAATTGCACATTATTCATCAAAATATTGGTCCTACATCATTTTATCAGACTCAAAACTTATATTTTCAAGTAGTCAACTTGGTAAAATTATGTTATCTCTTAACACACCTTTGCTTCATCACCTCTTCTAATTGATTCTTTCTTGATCCAATCAATCTATTCTAGTGATCTATCATTCTACATAGGGACTTTATTCTTTTTCCTTTGATTTCGTTCCCAAGGGAGCATGATCACATTTCAAATCAATCCAATTCTTGCTCAAAAAGCAAAAAAACTGACTTCATCATCAAAAGACTAGGGGCATGGTAGTTTCCTTTGATCAAGTTGGGACTATTGGATAGAAGGCTTCAGCGCTAAACAAGCCAGATATCTATGTCTACAAATTCTCAGATCTTTATCAAGCTCACAACATCTTCGTACTAACCTTCATTCGATCAAGTTTAGGGTCAGTATTATTAATTCTCATTCAATCAAGTTCAGAATTGATACCTCGGAGCTCTCAATAGCTTCGTACTGACCTTCATTCAATCAAGTTCAGAGTCATTATTATCAACTCTTGCTCGATCAAGTTCAAAATTAGTATATTTTAGATCTTTTTTTATTGACCTTTTGTTCAATCAAGTTGAAAGTTCATACTATCAGTCTTATTTCAATCAAATTTGAGACTAGTCTCATCAGCCATTTCATTCAATCAAGGGTGGAATTCTCTAAACTTTATCAAGTCAACATCAGACATTCTTTGAATCAATGCGTTGCTCACACATCAATTCAAAGAGGAGAAAATGTAACCACCCTAATTTGGTCTACTCTAACTAGAGACCCTATTTTCCCTAAGTGTGATCATACCCCTAATTATGTCAAGACAATTACTTAAATATTGGCATAATTCATTAAAATAAATTTAATCTCCTAAAAATCGAAGTGATTTCATCACTAAATCACATTAATTATATTGGCCTATTTTAATCAAATCAAAATAATTAAATACTTGGATAAGGTAATTAATTAAAGGGAATTAAATAAATCTCGTAATTACAACTCCTCACTAGCAAAATGGAAAGTCAAGCCATCAGCCAATGAGATTTAAATCACTTGGATCACTCACATGGATCACCAAAGATTCAATCTCTACTTCTCTTCACAAATCAATCTAAATCACTCATTCCTCAAATTATTCTATAAAAGGAATGAATTTTGAGCTCAATTGGGCCCCTAATTTTAGAATTTGAAAGTAATCCTATGTTGTTATAATTTTGTAGACATCTAAATGCATTCTTAGTTCATATTTCATATAATTTCATAAACATTCTTTTGGTGCAATTAAAATGAACTTTGCTTTGGCATTTAGCTTGAATTCCATTTGAATCTTCCATTATAAGCTTGTATATGTCACTGATTTAAGCATAATCTGAGGGTAATTATAGTATTTATCATACTCTTCTTAGATAGGAAGCAATATGTCATTTTTGGTGATTTATATGTGTTTTTCATCTAATCTTTCATGTTTTGATCACTAATATAATGACATATTAAAGTGTTGTGTTGCAGCTTGTAGGTCCAATAAATACACACACAAGAACCAACAGAAGAAGAAGACTCTTCCTCCTAATCAGGGTGGTGTCTCTCATTATAAGAGCTTCCATAATGGCCAGTGCTTTAGGTGCAATCAGTCCAATCATCCTATGTAGAGTGCATCGCAAAGTGCTAGTAGAGGTAGTTACCAGGAGTCAAGTGCGCCCTCAGTTGGGGGATGCAATAGTAGAGGGAATGGATGCTTTACATGTGGATATTTTGGCCAAATTGCATATAATTGTCCTCAGCGTGCACGTCAATATTCAGGATAGAGGTCAGCAGCTTCTAAGCCTACAGTGGGAGATGTTGGACGATCTCATAGAGTGTTTGCTATAGTGGATCACCATCAGGCAAAACACCAAGGCACAATGGTAGAGACTTCGGGTGCTATTCGAGGTATTTTTATATCTTTTTTATTTGATTCTAGAGCTAGAGATTCTTTCATTTCTCCTTTCTTAGTAAGGGATGTGGGCTAGTGGCTGCAAAGAAAGATATAGGATGGCAAGTGGAGACGGATTTTGGGTCTAAGGTAGCCACAAATTCTTTGGTTCATAAGTATGAGCTGAATTTAGGTAAATTCATTACCTTATTTGATCTTTGTGTGATTCCTTTGGGATTATATGGGGTCATCTTGGGGATGGATTGGTTGGGATCTCATGGGATAACATTAGTTGTAGACAGAAGACTATCCAATCAAAGGATGATGTGGGAAAATATTTTTTAGATTGTGGGAATTCAACATCCCATATCTCTTTGTATGATATCCACTATGAAACTTAAGGGATGTATGCGAAAGGGTTGCCAAGTGTTTACGGTATCTATGAATGAGATAGATGAGGTGGAGAGTGAAGACAAGACCCTTGATCATCCTATTCTGTAGGAGTTTATAGATGTCTTTTTGAGTGAGATTCTAGGTATGTCACCAAGGTGTGAAATATATTTTTGTATTGAGATTGTTCCAGGAGAAAAACTATCTCTAGAGCTCCGTATCGCATGACTACTCATGAGTTGAGTGAGTTGAAAATTCAGTTTGAAGAATTGCTGGAAAAGGGAAGCATTCGACCTAGTATTTCGCCTTGGGGAGAACCTATCCTCTTTGTTAAGAAGAAGGATGGATCTTTACGCTTGTGCATTGACTATAGATAGTTGAACAAGGTAACGATCAAGAATAGGTATCCTTTGCCAAGGATTGATGACTTTTTTATCAAATTAAGGGAGCCAAGGTGTTTTCAAATATTGATCTCAAATTAGGGTATCACCAATTGTGTATATAGGATGCAGATATCCACAAGACTATGTTCTTCACTCGCTATGGGCACTATGAGTTTATAGTGGTACCACTTGGTTTGATGAATTCTCCATTAGTTTTCATGTGCTTGATGAATGAGGTTTTTCGTAAGTATCTAGATCACTTTTTTCTTGTCTTCTTGGATGATATATTGATAGATTATAAATCCAAAGAAGAGCATGAAGAGCATCTTTGAAGGGTATTGCAGTGCCTAAAGGACAATCAGTTGTATGCCAATTTGGCAAAGTGTGATTTCTTTCAGTCGGAGGTACAATACCTACGCCATGTGATTTTTGGTGAAGTTATTTCAGTAGATCCTTTGAAGATATAGGTAATTGTGGAGTGGCCAGCACCCACTAGTGTGTCTAAGGTTCATAGTTTCATGGGTCTAGCTAGAGTTTCTCTAGGGTTGCATATCCTATCACTTCTCTTCAGAGGAAAGGGATTAAGTTTGTTTGGACAGAGAAGAGTGAAGAGGCTTTTCAAAACATTAAGGGGTGTTTGACTAGTGCACCTATCTTAGAAGTACCTGATCTAGTGGGTGGATTTATGGTTTGTGATGATGCTTCATTGGAGGGAATTGGATTAATCCTTATGCAAGAGGGACGAGTGATTGCTTATGAATCTCACAAATTTAACAATCATGAGTTGAACTACCCTACACATGATCTTGAGTTAGCAAAAATGGTTCATGCATTGGTCTGATGGAGACATTTCTTATTAGGACATCAGTTTGAGCTTCACAGTGATCATCATAGTCTACAGTATATCTTTACCCAGCCTAATGTGAATGCTAGACAAAGAAGGTAGATGGAGTTCCTTTGTGAGTATGAATTTGAGATCAAGTACATTTAGGGTAAGGAGAATGTGGTATTTGATGCTTTGAGTTGTAAGATACAATCTATTCTAGTGTTGACTCTTAGTGTGGATTTGTGGAGTAGGATTCTCCAAGCGTTTCATAGAGATACTTTGTATTAGGAAGTGAAGTGAGAGATTGAGTTGGGGAGACCCTTGAAGGGTAGATTTTTAGGATTTTCTATGGAGTCAGATGGTCTTTTACATCACATGATCCAGATTTATGTACCACTATCAGATGATCTGTGTATATTAGTTTTATTTGAGGCTCATCGTGCACCTTATTTGACACATCTTGGTGTCAAGAAGATGCACTCAGACCTTTGACAACTCTACCATTGGTCTGGTATGAAGCGTGACATTGTTGTTTTTGTAGCTAGGTGCCTAGAATGTCAGAGGGTTAAGGTAGAACATCAACATCCAACAGGGATTTTACAAAAAAATCTCATTCCATATTGGAAGTGGGATATCATAACGATGGATTTCATAGTTTGTTTTCCTTTGAATCCTCATAGACATGATGCTATCATGGTGATTATTGATCGGTTGACTAAGGTGGCTACACATTTCTCCCCTATTAGGACATTCTATACAATGGCTTCAATCGCCAGAGTCTTCATGCAGGAAATTTTGAGACTACATCGTATTCCTCACAAGATTATCTCAGATCAAGATCATGTGTTCACTTCTGCATTTTTGACCTCATTACAACATGATCTTGGTGCCCAACTAAATTTTAGTTTGGCATACCATCCTGAGACCGATGGACAAATAGAGAAGGTTAATCAGGTGCTAGAGGATATTTTGAGGATGTATGTCATAGATAGACATACTCATTGGGAGGACTATTTGTATCTAGTTGAGTTTTCATATAACAATGGTTATCATAGTTGCATTGGCATGTCACCTTTCCATCATTTGTATGGTCATCCTTGTCATACACCCTTGAGTTGGGATAAATTGGAGGACCATATTCTCCTCAGTCCATAGATTCTTTGAGATATGGAGTAGCAGGTAGACCATATATGTGAGCATGTGGTCACTGCATAGGATAGACATAAGAAGTATGCAGATGCTCATAGGGTGCATAGGCAGTTTGCGGTTGGGGATAGAGTTTTTCTGATAGTGCACCCACAGAAGAGTCTAATCCATTATGGAAAGGGTTCAAAGTTGGCACCTTGTTTTTTGGGCCATTTGAGATCTTAGAGAGGATACGACCAGTTGCATACCATCTTTCTTTGTCGCCCAGCCTATCTCGTGTTCATGATGTTTTCCACATTTTTGTTCTTAGATGCTATATTCTAGATTTGTGCATGTTCTTGATTGGAATTCTTTACATGTAGAGGATGGGCAGCTGGCTTTGGAGTCCATTAGTATTCTTCAGTAGTTGGATTTGACCCTCAGGGGTTGCACCTTCGAGCAGGTAAGGGTCTAATGGGACTCAAATGATGATTCATCAGTGACTTGGGAGGACGCAGCAAGATTACAAGATTTATATCTCTATGTGTTCACAAGATTCCAGGAGTAAGCCTAATCCTAAGGGGTAATGTGATACCCACCCATAGTTTTCTTTTAGTTTCTGATGTCGAACTCTTTTAGGCTATTATTTCAGTTGATTGCTGAATTCTTTAGACTACATTTCATGTGAGCATTTATTATTTTAGTGGATGGTGATTTTTGATCATAACATTTATATGTATATCATGTCTTGATGATCTAAATTATGAATTATATTACAATACCTGGTGTGATACTTGTGGTATTGTCAATTTCAATACAAAAACTAGAAGACTAACAACAGAATTGCAAGCCAAAAAGTGATCCATTCCATTTGAAATTTGAGTTTATACAAATATGATGGATCCCAAGGGTCACTAGAATACCTTGGAAATGAAATTAAGAGTCACCATAATGTTTATTACAAATAAACTTATTAAATCTACCAAAAAATTTAAAAAACTATATAAAAATTTAAGCCTACTTGGAGAAGGCATAACTTTCTAGTCCTAGGTCCGATTTGCGAACCGTTTACTTCATTGGAAAGATAATAAAAAATTGTAGACCCAAATTTGGGAAGTATAACTTTAGTGGGGGATCTACCCAGAAATGCCCTGAAGACCTTCAAAAATGCAGTTTACTGAGACATACAAAATACTGAAAAAATAGATTTTAGTATTTCCCAATTCCATCCTGATCACTTGAGTAGATAGATGATGATGATATTATCATGATGTTGTTATTATATGTTGATATTAGAACTATGATGTCACTTACCCCATACTTGCATGTGTATGATTATCATATGTGTTAGTTTCTTATTGGTATGTTTGATGTGGTAGAGAGCAGAGACATAGTTACTCACATTGTGAGATCCACACGATCGACTGATCCCTGCCATTGTTTGTTATATTTATATTGGATGTACATGTTTTTTTCTTGTGATGTCAAGTTTGCAGGTATAGGGTATCGTCTTCCCTGAATTGGCAGGAGTGAGTGTGCCTATATATTCATCTCAATGGTAAAGAGGGGAGTTAATATTCAGACCCGAAACCCTACCCTAAGCCTATTTGTCCTAATATTGGACAAGAACCGGTTTGACTACCCTACCTAAATTTGTCTAGCTGACATAAATTCGTAGATCCCTTCCTTGTGTGTGTTTGGGTTTTACTTTGGTTGTTCTCAATTGTGTGTATTGTTATTTGATTGATTTACTATATCACTTATTGAATTGATTATTGTTGGAATTGAATATTAAATATAGGGTATTTAATTAATTAAATACTTCAGTTTAATTAAGAGAATTAATTAAAGTTTAAATATTTGAATATTTGGATTTAATTAAATATTTAATTGCATGGATTAACTTGTGCTTTAAATATTTAATTTATTTAATATAATATTTATTTAATTACTTGTGCATTGTAATTATTGAAATTGAAATTTGAATTCAAATGCAAGTTGCTTTTAAATGTCGAAGTAGGAGTTGCACAATAAAAGATATATTTATTTATTTAATTAGGATTTTCTTTCAATTAAGAAGGTTGAGTTAACTGAGTTGAGTGGAGTGTTTTTTTCTGGGATTGCATGAAAGAGGAAAAGTGTATTCTCTTTATGGAGGATTTTCTTTTCATTTTAGAGAGAATACAAGTTTTGGAGAAGGTTGAAGGATTTTTTTTTATTTGAGCATTTTTGTGATATTTGTGTTTTGGGAAGCTTGGAAGAATTTTTTGGGATCATTGTTTCAGGCTTTTGTTTCTCTGGAATTGTTGTCGAATCCAGGCTTGGAGGATTTTGGGGTTCTTAGTTCTTCAAGGGCTTCGTTGATCAGATCTGTTATTGAATTTAAGGTTTGAAACCCTTGGTAGTTTCTATTTTTTGTTGGAAATTTTGCTTCTTTGTGATTGGTAATTTTTTATTTGCATGTATTATGAGTTAATTAATGTTTTTGATGATTTGGGTATTTAGAAAACCCATGGATCTATATTTTAGAGAAAATTAAATATTTATTATAGTATGGTTATGCTGTCAAAAAATTTGTTAAAAATTCCTTATGGAAGATCTTCATTCCAAAAAAAATAAAATCTGGACTATAGAGAGACTATGTTGTCCAAAATTTATTATTTTAGAATCTTCATATTGTTGAGAAATTAAATTTTTGAAAAAATAGCTTGCTGGAAAAACACAGTAAAAATAAATAAACACAGTCGAAAAGAAATCTCTAAAAAAGACAAAAAAAAAAAAAGATAAGAAAATACCTTTTTTTATCGGTAATAGGTTGAAGCCCATATATTTTATTTATCATAATGAGTTACAAATGTCTCCATTCTCTGCGGACACTGGTAGGAAAGAATGGAGAAGAAAACCTCTAATCTCACCCAGGACCCAAGGTCCAGATATGTACAATATACTATTTATGAGATTTTTCCTCAGTTACAAAGAAGTTATGAAGGCATTCCTTCATGTACAAAGCTTTAAGGATAGCCCCTTAATCAATTTCTTGAGTATTTTACTTAAGATTACATTAGATTACATATAAAATTTATGTTATTGAAATTCATCGGTTGTTAACTTACGAGCTTGTTCCATATTTCTTTTCCTTAATTGCATTCTTTGTAGCTGATTTTTATTATCTGTTTCCTGCACACATATCACCACTCCAGCAAACTATATCTAATACTTTGATTTGGTTAGTCATATTACTGAAATATGAATCGTTAATATGCCTTTAATTAATCTATTTAATAGCCTAGTGTCCATAATTCATTATAGAGAAGCCTCTATCTTAAAGCAGATTTACTATGTCTAGATAAATTTCTTTCCTTGAACTAAGCTTATTCATAGCCCATGTAATTATAGTAATGAAGAAAGAAGACATCGGATTACTATGCCCTTCGTTAATTTTGTGATATTAGGTGTGCTACATCCCAGTTTTGAAGTAAGTTATCCATGTATGTTCTTTGTTTCTGCTAGTTGGTATAATGAAAATTGATGACATTAATTTGCCATTAGTATGCAAAGAACACTTCGGTAAGCATACACCAAAAGACAGGACAAAGAGAAAACCAAAAATGCAGATACAAGAGATCACCGAAAACTACTAAGTACAAAGAAAACAAATGACACAATTTTGTGTGTAAACCGAGATTGCAAAATGGAAAGGATAAAGAGGAACCCAAAAGTGGAACTCAAAAATTAGGTCATAGTGCAAACTGAAAGAACAGTCACAGAGGAACCTGAGAGACAATTCAAGCAGGAACACCAAAAATTAGTCTAATTGACTTCATAGTATAACCGACAACCAGAAACTGAAATTCAATTGCAGCCCGCAAAAAGTGGATCTAACTTCCACGTCAGATAAAATAGTCATCTTCTATTTATAGAGTCTTGATTTGTTTTTAAAACCATTTCTTTAGGGACAAGAAACATGAATGTTAGTGCTTTAATCAGTCTGACTAATTTAAAACACATACACTAGGAGATCAAGGTAAAGTTGTAAACCTGTGATCTTAGAGTTAATATTGTTTTACGTGAAACTTGATTAGGTCAATCTATCTTATAAATAGATGATGCAATCATTCATTATAATGTATGAGAGAGGGATCTAAGAATGGATGAGAGGATGAATGAAGCATATGAGCTCATATATGGATTAGATTGAAACTTTCAAGAACCAGAACAACAAAAGGTGATTTCGGTTATCAAGAACCAAGATCAGAGGCTACCGAGCATCAGAGGTATTATTCAATCACATAATGTGATATACTTAGTCATGTAAAATTAAATGGATCTGTAATCAGCAATAGGAGATTGCATACACCAGATCAAATTGTATTTTTCTTACATTCTAAAAAGTGAAGCAAAGTGTAAAAATCCTTTCAAGGAAGGTAGATTTAACAGTCCAACTACAAATCTCTTAACTGAGTGCACACTCAATAGTGTTGCTAAAGCTCTTAATCGAGTATACTTTAACAGGTCTCCATCGATACTCTTAACTGGGTAGATCATTAGAAGTGATCAAATTGTAAGCCTTAACCAGCCCCTTCCAGTCTCTAGATAGTGAAGAATTTGTGGGTGTCATCCCCATCGTAGTTATTACTTCGTAACAGGAGTTTTCTATGATATCATATCTTATGCTATGCATCAATTACTTTCATGAATGTTTCAATGAATGTTCACATGTTTGATTAAGTTTATGAATTGATATATCTTACATCAAGATAGCATAGAATAGGTGGTTGGATATACATTTGATAACTTAAAGGATAAAGGTTAATAGATACAAAAGTTTTAGAGGTACTAAATCACCCCTCCCCTCTTAGTACATACTTCCCATTAATTCCAAAATTTGGTATCAGAACCAAGTCTCTTCTTTGGAAAAGCTTTAAGGCTTAAGATAAAAGATCATACAATGGAGAAGTACATGCTTGACAAAAGTATTCAGAATAAGAAGCTAGAAATTTAGATCTTCTATGAGCAGTATAAAGAAGCTAGACTCAATATGAGACAGTTGTTAGATGAAAGAAAGATTATGGCATCTCACTATAATGAAACAGATTACCATGAGGAAGAGATACCACATTTCTTTGAGTCTTCAGGATCAACTACAAGCAAAGCATCAGACACATTAGAAGAAAGCATCACAAGCCTAAATAAAATCAATCAACATCCGGATGGACAAGTGAAATCTCTGCAAATCGGTCAAGAGACACAGATGGTAAGAATGATTGATGTCATGAATAGTGATAGACAAGCTGAGCAAGAAAGAACACTAGCTATTGATGATAGAAGAAAGATTACAGAAAAGCTACAAGAGAAGGAGTCTGAAATACAAAGACTTACAGAGCATCAGCATGAGATCACAAATCAGATTATTCTTATGAGTCAAGAGGAAAATAGAATGCATGTTGAACTCATTGAAAGAATAGAAGCTATTGGTGAGCTAAGTGAAGAAAATGAAAATTTGAAACATGAAATAAGAATTCAGAAGCAGCATAATGAAATTATCAAGAAAGTTGAAGAAAGCAATAAAAGAATGGATGATTTTCTTGATGGACAACAAAGAGTCAACAACAACACCGGTCTAGGCTTTACCAAGAATGGAGAATCACCCAATCAAGCTGATCCAAAGGATGTCTATGCAAATCTAAGACCAAGAAATTTGAGATGCAATCACTGTGGAAAGAAAGGCCACACATCAAATGAATGCAGAGGCAAAATGAAAGGTATTCCTAAATCCACATCTTCATTCATAGGATTTTGTTATAAATGTAATAAGAAATGACATAAAGCTTATGAATGTAAGTCTAAGATGAAACAACCAAAGAAGGAAACCTACATGGAAAAATAATGTCCTACTTTCAAAATGAATGGGCACACAACTCTTGAATGGTGGAAAAAGAAAAGGAAAGCATGGAAGCCTAAAGGTCAAGAAATTACCTATCAATCGAAAAGAGTCGGTAACCACTATGTATGGGATTACAACACTTGGAAAAATTGTACAGCATGTGAAAGATTTGGTCACATTGCTGCAAACTGTATGACAATAGAAAAGAAAGTCTAGAGGCTGGACTAACCCCAGAATGGCATGCTTACACTATCATAAAGTTGGTCATCTCAAGAAAGACTCCAGAGACTGAATGATAGAGACCAACACATATCCCAATAGAAACTCCATTGAATACATCCAGAGAATGAGAGACAAAATGGGGAGAAGAGATTCAAACAATGATGAAGTTGGACCAAGCAATGCAAATGGTGACACCCCATCCAATGGATCTGGTGACATCACCACCCCCAACTAAGCAGAACAAGTAAGTATGGAACTAAATTACACTATGTATTACTTTATATTAGTTCCATAATATGTTTGTGAAATGAAAAATTAGCATAAGTAAAGATGCATCATGGTATTACTTGTTAAAATTTGTGATAACTATGCTATTAGGAAATACATACCAAAATCCATCGGTATACGCTCAAAGCTAAAACTTCCTAAACTTGTTAAGAAGCATCGGTTAACATGAGAAAGCAAAGTTGCTAGTGTAAACCGAGACTCATCAGTAATCAAGCAAAGTGAATAAGTTATTTGTGCACAACACCAAAACCCATGGGTAAAAGAAAAGAGTTAAATGACTGCCCTAAAATGTCATATTGTCACTGAAGAGAAGTTAATGTTTAAACCAATGAACTCCATCTTCAAACAGCGAGGAGTGGTTGAGCATTAATGAATCACTTTTTAGGGAAAATGCCTATAAAAGGGTGACTGGAGGGTTTCATTCTTCACCACGACCAGAGCAGAGCGACGAGAGAAAAACTTGAGAAAGCAAAAAATAGCATCATAGATCGACTTCAACTCGACCAAGAGCACTCCAAAAGATCAGTGACCACTACAGGTGTAAACAGTAAGTTTCTACGACAACTAAGAACTCTGTTTACGCATTTTTTAAAAATCCCTAAATTTCTCTAAAATAATGGCCACAACCTCAAGAACCACCAAACAGAAGAACATCAAGAAGGATGAGGTTAAACTCATCAAGAACTCTACCTATGAGGAACCTCACTACAATATTTTCCCTGAGGTTGCATCACAACTTGATAATGTTGTAGCATTCTCTCGAATACCAGCTAGGGTTTTGCTCGTCGAAGACATGCGAGCTTACATCCACTACAAGATTGCAGAAATTGGTGATTTAGAGGTGGATCAATCTTACAAGAAGTTGTGTAATGAAGATGGATCTATAAAAGATGAACACAAACACATACAAGTGAAAGGGCTCACTAATGCCCTATTTTTATCAAAGGCGTTCAAACCTGAGTGGATTCAGTTAGTACTAAGCCAAATGCACAATCAAAAGCTATGGCTAGATGACCCTAAGATGATAACTTGAGATGTTATGCATGTAGTCACCGGTTACCCTGTAACCGAGAAGGTAAAGGCATTAAAACACCCACCGAAGGTTGAGATTGAGAAGAACATTAGAGAAAAATGTGATGGAAGAGGACTAAAGCTATCTACTATAACTGATGATGAACTTAAATTCAGAGCATGTGTTCTAAGTTATAAATTCTTCCAAGCAAGCAAGATGAATAGCATAACATTCGGTGCAATAGATACAACCTATAAGATTGTAAAGAAAGGTACTCAGTTGGATTTTTTAGCACTCTACTGAGCCAACTAGAAGAGAACAATAAGAATAATAAGAAATCCTAAGACAAATACATGTAAGTGTGGATCTCTTATCATGTGCATTTTCTTTTACTTTCAAGAAACATTTCCATCAGTAGGAGATGTAAAATAGGATACCACAAAACTAGTCACCATGCAGATCAGTGAATACATAACATCATTGGGGGAAAAATTTGAAATAGTCATGGATGAATACTTTACAGGATTCAAGGACCGGATGTAGAAAAGGGTAAGGATCCCTGAGCAACTTATTGAGAAATTCAAGAATGATATATGTTTTATGGTTGACACTGACCACACATACATAAAACTTGTTGTACCAAGGATAGCATGGTTACAACCTTTGGAATATGAGGTCAATATTGATCAAGCATCCAATGCAATTGATGCATTGATAAATGAACCATTAGACAAGAAATAACCAAAGTTTGGAAATTATGGGGAGGCCAAATCAAAATCAAATTTGGCTTGGTTCTAAAGCAAATTGACAGGAAAAAGGATTAAATGGTCAAGAATCTAAAGAAAATATTGTCAGTAACAAAAGAAGAAACCGAACAAGAAGAAAAAAGATGAAAAGGAGGAAGAGACCGAAGGTCAGTCACCCATCGATGAAGCTATAGAAAAGAATGAGTCTAAGGCCACGGAGTTAGATTCACCACCCCCTCCACCAGCAAAGAAGCCAAGAACCAAATCTTCTTCAAGAACAAGAAGCCAAACAGCTAAGGACTCAAATCCTTCACCCTTGAAGAAAGGAAAATTTAGAACTTACAAGAGGAAACCGGCCACATAGAAAAGAGGGTCATCAAAGAGAAGAAGGTTTGTTCAAACAAGGGAAGATATTGAGGACACCGAAAAAAGATGAAGGTGTACAAGAAGAAAAGATTAAGGTTCCAGAAAGCATTGATGAGGTATGCAAATCTATTACAAATTTAGGATCTATTACAGATTCTAAGATTAGAAGAAGACTAAAACTGGATCCAGAAGATCAAAACAAAGTTGAAGATGCCATCATTACAAAGATGTACAAATTCAAGTATGTACCAATTCAATTCAAAGGTAATAATTTACCAAGGGAACTCTTGGATAGATTATATGCCAGATGGACATTTGCATTAAAGAATGAAAAGGAGATAAGGGAAAGAGTACTTGTTTATCTTATGCCTGCTGAATCCAAGAGGGAATAAATTGATGAGATGATGGCGAATCATAAAAAGGATTTCTCACCCAAGTTGAGAGCTAACAAATTTCTTGAAGGGAGGCTTATAGAGCTTGAACAAGAAAGTCACAAAACTTGGAATAAAATACTCAATAGACCTATTGAGGAAGCAAGCCTGGAAAAAGAACTACAACAGAAAGATGATAATCAGGAAACTCAAGAACAAATAATAATCAAAGATGTAGAAGATGAAACATCAGCTGAGTTAGATAAATAAGAATAGGATACAACCGGCAACAAGAAAATAGATGTTGCAAATGAAACATGGTCGGACACCACTATGGACAACATTGTGGATAACAAAATCATTGACATAACTGATGATCCACTAGAAGAAATACTGAAAGATGAAGATGTCACTGTTACCAAGGACACAATCGACAAACAAGACACCACAATTGATACTTCATAGGTGAACATACTAGGAAACATGTCAATATTGATGCAAGCCATCAACATACTTCAAGAAAGAAACAAGTCACTTGATAAAGATTCAAGCATTCCTGAGGGTGCAGGGGATGAAGGAAAGAAATACAACACCGATGATTAGAAGGACATCAGAGATACTCAAACTATAACTAAAACTAACAAGGTTGCAGAAGGAGATTTATAGAAAATAGATGGAGACACCACTGAGAAGGATGGACACAAAAAGGAAGATGAATCTAAGGACACTGATGAAGGAGGAAAACCTAAAGTTGGTACTCCTAAGGAAACTTAAAAAGTTTCTACCAATAATGTAAAGGTTGATGTGGAGACGTCTACTAATATCTGACAAGATGACACTGAAACAAAGTAGCGAAAAGAGGAAACACGTGTAACTTCATCTAGCACCATAGACAAAGCTGAGAAGATGGCTATGGTTCTACACTCAAGTGAAACTCAGGAGAAGAAGAAGAAGAAATCCAAAAAAAGTAAGTTGGAAGTCACCTTAGATGAAATCATTGAGAGCCCCAAATGTGACCCAACCACACTTGACTATGAAGAACTGAAGGAATACGGTGAAATATGCCAGAGGAAGGCATTACAAGAGAAGCTAAGGAAGCAGCACCAAGACTCCATGGTACTAGAAACAACTAGGGACATCTTGCACTAGATTGTACCCGATGTTGATGTTGATCATAATAAATTGATACTTGATCAAATAGCCACTCTCATAGAAGCCATTACAATGCAGAACATTGATGCAGAGAAGGCAATTGAAGAGAGAGAAGAGAAAAAATATCAGCAGAAACTTGTTGAAAAGATCAGCCAGGAAGTGGTAGTTAACAAGGTAAAGCTTTCAGAATTGATAAGTGAATTAGATCCTATTATTGCTAAAGCTATTTTCTTGATTCAAAAACTAATCACACTGGATAAATTCACTAAGGAGCATAGTGAAAACATAGCAAAGTTAGATTTTGATCTAGCTAATAGTGCTAAAAGCTTAACCACCAGAGACAATGCAATTAAGTTTCATTATGAGAAAATTATTGAAATAAAAGGGTTAAGGCAAGAAATGTGGGAAGCAAAAACACAATTCAGGGAAGAGGTCACCGAGCTCCAAGCTCAACTTCTACCAAATATGACACTGCTTCAACATCATATCAGTTTGGAAAGACAACTGATAGCAACCCCTAAGATGTCTATAGCAGACAACATCTATGATATGCACTCAAGGATCACACTCGAGAACATGGCTCTAGAGAACCTGAAGGACCAATGGGAGAAGATGATGGAAGACATGAAGTCTTCACACTCACATTTTTTATAATCTATAAGGTATACACCTTTTCCCTTAATATCAAAAAAGGGGGAAAATATATGATATGTACAGACAGGAATCCATACATTACTACAGAAAAAGGGGAAAATAATGATATACCAGCATATACATAGGGGGAGTCATGAAATTACTAAGGATTATATATGTTGTAAATACTTAACATTTTGTTAGTATTTTGCACATATCAGTTTTTTATACTAATGTCAAAGGGGGAGATTGATGACATTAATTTTCCATTAGTATTCAAAGAACACTTTCGATAAGCATACACCAAAAGATAGGACAAAGAGCAAACAAAAAATGCAGATACAAGAGATCACTGAAAACTTCTAAGTACAAAGAAAATCAATGACACAATTTTGTGTGTAAACCGAGATTGGAAAATGGAAAGGATAAAGAGGAACCTGAAAGTGGAACCCAACAAGCAAGTTATAGTTCAAACCAAAAGAACAATCACAGAGGAACCTGAGAGATAGTTCAAGAAGGAATTGAAAATCAATCTAACAGACTTCAGAGCATAACCGACCAACAGAAACTGAAAGTCAGTTGCAGCCCGCAAAAAGTGGATATGACTTCCACGTCAGATAAAATAGTCATGTTGTATTTATGGAGTATTGATTTGTTTTTAAAACCATTTCTTTAGGGACAAGAAACATGAATGTAAGTTCTTTAATCAGTCTAACTGATTTAAAACACATAGACTAGGAGATCAAGGTAAAGTTGTAAACCTATGATCTTAGAGTTAATATTGTTTTACGTGAAACTTGATTAGGTCAATCTATCTTATAAATAGATGATGCAGTCATTCATTATAATGTATGAGAGAAGGATGTAAGAATGGATGAGAGGATGAATGAAGCATATGAGCTCATTTATGGATCAGATTGAAAGTTTCAAGAGCTAGAACAACAAAAGGTGAATTTGGTTATCAAGAACCAAGAACAGAGGCTACCGAGCATCAGAGTTATTATTCAATCACATTAGGTGATATACTAATTCATGTGAGATTAAATGAATCTTTAATCATCAATAGGAGATTGCATACACGGAGTTAAATTGTAATTTTCTTGCATTCTAACAAGTGAAGCAAAGTGTAAAAATCCTTTCAAGGAAGGTGGATTTAAAAGTCGAACTATAAATCTCTTAACCAAGTGCACACTCAAAAGTGTTGCTAAAGCTCTTAACCGGGTAGACTTTAACAGGTCTCCACAGATACTCTTAACTGGGTAGATCATTAGAAGTGATCAAATTGTAAGCCTTAACCGGCCCCTTCCAATCTACAGATAGTGAAGAATTCGTGGGTGCCATCCCCACCACAGTTTTTACTTTCTAATAGGAGTTTTCTGCAATATCATATCTTATGTTACATGTCAATTACTTTCATGAATGTTTCTATGAATGTTCACATGTTTGATTAAGTTTATGAATTGATATATCTTACATCAAGATAGCATAGAACAGATGGTTGGATATACATTTGATAACTTAAAGGATAAAGGTTAAAAGATACAAATGTTTTAGAGATACTGATTCACCCCTCCCCTTGCAATACATACTTCCCATTAATTCCAACAGAAAATAGCATCTTTAGGGATCTATAAAAGTTTGAGTATTTCTGGTGAAAAAATCCTTAATATACAGTAAAATGTCTAACAGCTAATTTATATATCTAAAAGTGTATATTTATGTCTTTATATTGTTGTGTGTGTGTGTGTGTGTGTGTGTGTGAGGAAGCATAAGTAGATGTATTTTAAAATAATTATATATAGTCATAGAAACCCATGTTTATATATATTTATCTCTATGTAATTACTTTGATGCCTAAATAAAACCTTTATGAACCCTACAATTCATACATACAATACTCCATTAATTTGTTCCAGATAAATTTCTTTTCTTAAACTAAGCTTATTCTTATCTCACTTATTTATAGTAATGAAGAAAGGAAACATCAGGTTTACTATGTCCTTCATTAATGTTGTGATATTAGGAGTGTTACATCCCATTTTTGAATTAATTTATCCATGTGTGATCTTTTTCTGCGAGTTAGTATAATGAAAATAGCAACATTAGAGATCTATAAAGGTAAGAGTATTTTTGGTGAAAGTATCCTTAATATTCAGTGAAATGTCTAACAGTTGATATATATATCTAAAAGTGTATATTCATGTATTTATATTAGTGTATTTGTTTATTTACACACACACACACACACACACATATATATATATATGTATGTATGTGCGTATGTATGTATGTATGTATATATATATAGGTATATAAATATATAGGTATATAAATATATATCTATATTTATATATATATATATATATGTATGTATATATATCTGTACATATTTATATATATATTAGTGGATGTGTATATAAGAGAACATAAGGAGGGGTAATTTTAACATAATTGTATATAGTCATAGATACCCATGTTTATATATATTCATATATATGTGATAGCATTTATGCCTGAATAAAACCTTTATGAACCCTACACTCTAGACGTACCATACTCCATTAATATGTCTACAAATCTCCAATATCACTGTGAAAAGTAAAGAGATTATCAGTATGCTGCACTTATAACCATTTTAAACTCAAATAAAGGAAAGAAAGGAGATAACGTCAAACCTTGTCTGAATCAAATAGAGGAAGAGAGGCTAAAAGAAAGTAAAGTTGTAGAATCCCCTACCTAAAGTCCACAGAAAATGTTTTCTATGTAGACTTCAAGATAAGAGATTCCAACGACATACCATCTCTATTTAATACGCAGCCAGATTGATAAGATAAACAGAAGCATAGGGATAATTACACAAGAAGGAACTTTTTACATCAAACCTATGAACACTAGAAAAGAGGATAATGTGAGGTGATCTATGTTGCCAAGGAGCATGAAGGAAACTTAGCTGAAAACTACGCCGAAGGTCATAAGATATATTCAAGGCCAAGAAGATAAAAATTAGTTATTCCTACCCTTAATTGCAGAGAAGGGAATCTAGAGCGTGTCAGTAAGGTGCATGAAAACTAAAAATCCTCAAGAATCAAGTCAGAGAGGCTATAAAAGGGAGAATCTTATACCAAACAATCCAGGTGTGTTTTGAAAAAAAGACAAGTGTTAGTTAGATATATAAATGCAGAGATTAGACACATTAACTAAGATCTAATTGGTAATATTGCATTTAAATTATATTGATATGTTAACCAAAATGAAAGCTAATACAAGATGTTTGATGGAAAGACAAAACGGCCAAAAAAGATCCATAGAATTTAATAAAAAGATCCAGAACAAGATTTATCTACTGGTCTGGGTTCTGCAATCAGAAGATTCATGAATCCTCTATTTATTTTTCTTCCTATGATCCCCTTCATCTAGCCACAATTCTACTAGATTCTCCAATTTTGATTCGCTAAAGCAATTCATGTCTGTGTCACCCACTTCATCCGAGTTCCAGTAATCATAGAACTAGTTATCCAACATTGGTTTCTTAATATGCATATATATCATAAGGAAATCAATATTTCGCTTGGTGATGGGTTCTCTTTTGATGGAAACACAAGGTTCATCAAATGATACTATCGGTTTAGCAGGAATAGGTCACCCATTGATAGAAGGTGTATCCAGGAATTGGGGACGAGGGATAGATAAGTCTTCATTGATGTTTTGTAAAATCTTATCCAAATTACCCAGAAATCTGCATTTGAAGATTCTATAACACAACCTCCTAATCTCATGTTTGTCAATACCCCAGTAAAGCATTATTTCCACAAACATTGATGTGATGTCAGAATAAACTCTATAGCGATCATCATTAGTAATGAAATCAGGACCTAAAATTTAGTAAATAACTCTCAGAGTGAGACAATGGTTATCTAACATAATCATTTTGAGGTGCTTAGTCATGATGATTCCCTCAAAAACAATTTGGTTTCTATTGCAGATGAGTTTGATAGGGGTCATCATGCTGACAGAGGTTGGCGAGGGATTGAGTTTTAGTGTGTCTGATGTGAAAAAATGTATATGTATAGTGCAAAGGGGGAAAAATAGTTTCTCTTCCATATTCCAAATATACATTATAGGGTGATTGGATAATTGTGACTGTTAGTCTACTCCTAGTTTTGAAGGTAACCTAGGGTATCCAATATTTATACTCTTGAAAATAGCAAAGGCACTTCAAATCTCCAAACTTACCGTATTCTAGATAAGTCAATAGAATGTTAGAAGTAATCATGTTATAAAATATTGATAAGAGAAAACAAACTTCTTTACTTAGCCAACAATGCTACCTATTTCCGGTTACAAGGAGTTAGAATCCACTAAACATTTTAAACTAAACTAGGATTGAGTCTATTGTCTGCTATTTTTAATTTTCAATTTGATCAAATCCAATACCTGTTGCTGTGAAGCCACTTAATAATAAACTTTTACTTATATTTTTTAGAGAAATATTTGCATATTAGGAATATTTTGATTACTTGGAACAGCCTACCAAAATTTCCATAGGCTTATAAGAGTCTATCCTGGGAAGAAAACTATAAAAGATAGGAAGCTTACCTCCATCTATATTTATGAGCTAGATTTTAGATACAAGTCAAAAGAAACTAACCTAATATAACTATCCAGTGACCCTAAACTAATATAACTAACCAGAGACACTAAACTACTAAAAAAAACCAAAGATCCAAGTCTAATATGACTAAACAACCAGGTATACCAAAATGCATCTACCAGACAGTTCTTCAGGACTATGTAGAGCAGTGTTCAATGATGAGGATGTCTTCATTTGAATCTTCATCGATACCTATGAAGGCTTCCTCTATTGTTGTTCTAGAACACTTAGCATACTTTGGCCTTGTGGTTTTGTAGAGAAATTGTGGTTTTGTAGAGAAACGGAAGATGAACCACATAACTATTGCGGTCCTTGAGTGCCATAGAGGGAGGAAACTTTTCACCCATTGAAGTGAAGAAAACCTCTTCTCAGTTGCTATTATATTCAATAATTTTGTGCCACCTTAACAGGAAATGCAAGAATTTAACCATCTTTGGCTAAAGCTTATCAAAGGCCACTTAATCCTTGATGTAAAGGATAGGTCTTTTATGAACCTTGCTAAATCTCAAAATTCCTATAGGCTAAGACATACAGTCCTCTGGATGGGGGATCTCCAATTGGTAGTTGATGTTCTCTACCACATTCTCAAGTCCTCTCAGCCATATATCTTCAAACAAGGTAACACATAGGTTCTTGATATGCCAATGTTTGATATTAGCCTTAAATGCTATGGAAATGAAAATATCGATCAAATCCCCATTAGTTCCCCAACTTTTGTTGTAGTCCAAACCTCTTTCACCTGTGATTTTCTTCACCACTAGCTTGGTAATATCATCAGTCTTCTTGAGTATACTACCCCATCATTCAAGCTTGACATGTCCCACAAAAGCCATTATTCTCTCTTCATATTTATGATATAAAGAAATGGTTGTCTCCATGTTAAAGGGCTTCGATAGAGTGGGTTTTAGAAATTTTAAACAAAAAGAGCAGGAGGTCGTGACTAAGAAAGAGGGGAAATAGGAAAACCAAGCCTAGAAACTTCAAGTGCATTCTAGAAAAGGGTAGAACTTTCTAGAGATCTCTAAAATTGTGGTTAGTAAATGTTAATCAGTGATCGGGGATAATTGGAAACTCATCGATGGTTCTATTATCGTGAAGTAACTAAAGCTGATAAAAAAATAAAGATGATAAACACTTGTGTCTTATAAGGTACTTCCTATATTTTGCCTATTCTCTGAACTACGCATGAATTATGTCGAGTATTCTTACTATCAGATTAACAATCAATATATCTGGGGATTACTTATCTTCTAAAATAGAAAAAATCTATTATCACATTTAGTTATAGTTTATAATTTATTAAGTAATATATCTAGCTAATTGTATATCTGCGTCTCTACTGAGTAGAGTTTGAAGACTTAAAAATTATATACTATCGTGATTGATGTGTATTATCTATTTCTACATTTATATTTGTCTTCATTAGCGATTATATAAGTATGTTAATATATTCATATATAGATGTGTATATGTATTCATGATATATATATTCTAAGGTATATTGATATATGTAAATGAGTATTTATGTATTTATATATGAGTTTATTTGTGTATTCATTTCTATATCTATATAAATATATCTATCTCTGTGTCTATTTATTTATCTATTTGTATGTTTTGTTTTAAAGTTAAGTATTATTTGTCTATATCTATTAATTCATATTTTTATGTGTTGATATATATCTATTAATATGTGTGTGTGTATATATATATATGTGTGTGTGTGTGTGTGTGTGTGTGTTTTTATTTTGTAACTATGTATCTCTATGTTTGTGGTTTCTAAATGATGTCTGAATATATAATTTGTAAGCATAAATATATATGTATATATAAATTTACATATTTATATATATATATATATACATACATATATATATATATATATATTTTATTTTGTAACTATGTATCTCTATGTTTGTGGTTTCTAAATGATGTCCGAATATATAATTTGTAGGCATAAAATTAACGAGAGTCATAAAGATTCATTTATAGCTATGTTTTCTACTCAATTCTGTCAGGGTAATAGGACCATTGAGACCCTTCTAAATTTCAGTGAACTTCAGTGGTAGAATTCTAAAAGTATCATTGTTTTATCTTCGATTTATATTTTTATAGTTTTTGATCTTAAATTTGAGATGTGCTCAAGAATTGAAAGTTAGTTGTAAATGTTTGTCCTTAATGATTATTTAATCAAGGTAACATTTTCCCCATCAGCTCCTAGGTTATCTAGAGAATCCGCCTCTTTGTTTCCTTCTTGATAAATGTCAACAAATCTTGTTTCCTGAAATCTATCCACCAAGTATAATACCTCTTCAAGCTTTGAGTTTAGAATCTAGTTTGGTGTACTTTTTCTTAGAGCATTTAGGATAATTTGTGAGTCTCCTTCAATTACCAATTTTTGGATTCTACTTCTTAAGCTTAACTTAATGCCTTCATTTAACGCTTCGAGTTAAAAAAGATTATTTGAAGAAATGCCTAAATATTCTCCCCTTTTAGCCATGCATTCGCCCAATTTGTTCCTAATAATGCATCCTAGGCCAGATTTTCCTGGGTTTCCTCTCAAGGCCCCATCAAAATTCAATTTCATCCACCCACTCGGAGGAGGCTTCCATACGCATAAGGATCTAGCTAGCTTATTAGCTTTGGAGTACCTCAATTATGGATTAATTAAACATTTCCAATTTTTCTTAACGTCCACATCCCAATCTGTGAATGATCCTTCCCCTTTGAAGGAATTTCTTAAATGATTGTTAGTTATTTCTATAATACTTGCTTCAATTTTATTGATCAATGTTTCTTTGTCCATCTTCAGTTTCGTGAAAATCCTTCTATTACGTTCTTTCCATATTTCCCATGCCAGTATAGATGGGGAAATTCTCTAGATCTTACTATACATGTTGGATCCATGCTAAGGCCAACAACTCAGGAAGTTCAGAAAATTTTCATTGAAAGCGGAAGACCAATTAAGCTTGCAACAAAGCCATTTCCTACAGTGATTAGTTAAAGGAAATTCATATAGTAGATGCCTAGTGGTTTCAGATGCCGATTTGCATAACATGCATCTTGATGGTCCTTCAAAACCTAGATAGTTAAATCTATCAAAGGTTAAGATTCTACCTTGCAGAGCTGCCCATAGAAAGATTCCTACCTTTGGAAGGTAAGCAGGATCCCAACACAGGTTGAGAGGAATATCCACTTTATGTCAAACTTGAGAATTTATAATCATCTCATAACCTTTCTTAACACTATACTTGCCATTATTAGAAGCATCCCATATCATCCTATCATGCCTAGCTTTATAGTTATCTTTCCTAGATTTTAGAAAATTTCCATAAACATTAAGCTCATCTTGAGATAACGCAGTATTCGATGCATTTTTCCATTTCCAACCTCCTGTATTTCCTCTATATAATCTTTGAAGTGTATACCCCAACACCGTATTAAGGTTTTTTTGATGTTTTTTGGAAGGTGTGCATTGTCTGGGGATGGAAGACCATCCCAAGAGTCTTCCCAGAATAGGGCTTCACGACCATCTCCAACATCCCAAGTGAGATTTTTCATGATCATATCTTTGTTTTGCATCATAAAATTCCATATTTTAGAACCATTTGGTGGATTAATAGTACAAAAAAGAGTTAAGGGGACCGAGATATTTAAATATTTAAGATATAAAATTTTAGCCCATTTGCAATCCTTTTTCTGGAACATCCTCCATACTAGTTTAGCTCCTAGAGCTTTGTTCTACCACTCAAGATTTTTGATACCTAAACCACCAAATTCTGTTGGTCTACATATTTGATCCCATTTTATCATTGCCAATTTTTTTTTGTCTTCAATGCCTTGCCAAAACAAATTTTTTAATTTTTGATTTAATTATTTACCAACTCCCTTTGGAAGCGATAGACACAACATTTGGTAAGTGGGGATCACAGATAAGACAACTTTGATCATTGTATCTCTATCAACTTTATTTAGATACTTCCCCTTCCAAGAGTCCAATTTTGATTCTAATTTAGATACTATGGTTTTCCATGTCTTTCCCTCTTTTTGACCTTTTTTTTAAATGAATCCCCAAATATTTGCATGGAAATGCATCTTTGTTGAAGCCCATTACATTGCAAATATTTCTCTCAACCTCTGGCAGGGTATTCAAGAAAAAAATCTCAGACTTCTCTGCATTCACTTCCTGACCAGATGCTTTCGAGTATGTATCAATGATTTTTTTAAATTGGTGAGCCTCAGTACTCGAAGATTCTCCTTGTAGTATAGTTTCGTCTACAAATTGTTGGCGAGTGACATTTTCTACCTCATCGGTCACTTTGACCCCTTTAATGTTCCTTTCAAGTTGTGCTAATTTAATTTCCCTCCCAAAGGCCTCAGCCATAATTATGAAAAGAGAGGAAGACATGGGATCCCCTTGTCATATTCCTCTTGATATATTAAAAAAACCTTCAGGTGTCCCATTTTTAAGACTGAAAATTTTGGAGTCGATATACAATTAAATATTAAATTAACCCATTGATGAGAAAAACCAAATGCTCGCATATTTTTACATAAAAATCTCCAATTGACATTTTCATATGCTTTACGAATATCTAGTTTCATCAACATACATGGGTCTTTGTTTATTTATGCTGAGTGTATCAATTCCTGTACTATAATTATTCCATCGTATATTGATCTGTTTGGAACAAAACATGTTTATTCTTCTGATATGAGCTTATGAATTATATTTTTAAGTCTATTTTCCATGGATTTGGAAAGTATCTTGTATATGGTATTGCAAAGTGCAATAGGTCTAAAATCTCCAGGGGAAGTTGTGTATATTTTTTTTGGGATAAGTGCTAAGAAGGTATTATTAATTTCTATTAATAGAGTTCCTGAGTTCCTAGTTTCTTCAATAGCTTCCCATAGCTCATCCCAATGATGTCCCAACATTTTTGAAAGAAGAAAGCCTGAAAGCCATCCAGTCCTGGAGATTTATCCGAGTTTAGTGAAAAAAGAGAATCTTTGACTTCTTCCAAAGTAAATCTCTTATTGAGGTTTTTGTTGTCTTCATCAGTGAGAATTATAGGAATTTCCCTTAGCATTTCATTTTAAGCCTCAAGTTTCGAGAATTCATAATTATTTAAAATCTCAGAATAGTAATTGACAAAAATTTATACAATTTGATTTGGGCACTCGATCTCTAAACCCCTTTCATCTTGAATTTTAGTGATCCTTTTTATATTGCGCCTATTTAAAGTGCTACCATGAAATAATTTAGTGTTCCTATCTCCAGTGTTTAACCAAGTTTCTCTTGATTTCTATTTCCAGAATATTTCTTCTTTCACTAAAATAAATTCTTGTTTATTTAATAACTCTTTTTCCTTATTATATTATGCATCCTTCATTCCTTTTTATATAATTTTTGTATTTAATTTTATGATTTCTTCCTCATTTTCTAACTTTTCCTTAAATATGTTTTTAAAACTTTCATTTTTCCATTTAATTATTTTTTCTTTTAGTCTTTTTAGTTTGGCGACAAAATAGAGCATTCTAGATCCTTCAAAAGCCTCTTCTTGGCACCACTGTTTAACTTTCTAAAAAAAACTCTCATCCAAGAACCACATGTTTTCACATTTAAAGGAACACCTAATTGGTTTCTATTGTTCCTTTAATTTGAGAAATATGGGGTAGTGATCTGATCTAGCATATGGTAGTATTGTTTCTGAAATAGCCCTATTAATTGTACAAATATCCCCTCTGATAAAGAATCTATCGAATCTCTCAACAATATAGCTATATCCTTTCCTTCTATTATTCCATGTATACAATATATTTGATGTTGGAATATCCAAGAGAGAGTTTCCCATAATCCAATTTTTGAAATCTATTGTAGCTTGTGATTCTATTTGAATACCCCTGATTTTTTCATTAAAAGTTGATATTGCATTAAAGTCCCCCCCAGTATAAAAGTAGACTGAGGTTCCAAGTTCATGTAATTACTTATCTTTGTCCAAATGAAAAGTTTTTATGTTGTTGGTGTAGGACCATAAACGTTAATAATGTTGAATTGGATGTTACTTCTAAAGTTGTTGACCTTACCTACCATCCAATTATTACTGGCTATAGTCAAAGTAAAGTCTACCTTTCTAGGATCCCAAATAATACCCAGTCCCCCGGAAGCTCCTAAAGATTCTATGAATTTGCATTTCTAATATCCCAATTTCTTTTTTATCTTTTCCCCTTCTTCCTTATTAAGTTTTGATTCCTATATTAGGTTGATTTATAATTCAAAGAGGGTCAAATTGCACTTTAAAGAGCGCTTCTTGTTAGCAGCATTTAAGCCCCTAACATTCCAGGATGTGATCTTCATATTGTTCTGGGAAGGATCTTCCCTTCACAGCTTTAAGTATGTCACTAATTTTAGTTTGATTCTCAGCTTTACCAATAGTTGTTCTTAGTTCCACAAGACTCTTTCTTCCTCTTTTCTTAATGATCTTACCATAATTAGGTTTTTCTATACCCTTCAAGTTAGTAGATATACCTAGATTGTCTTAATGTTTTTGGGCATTAAAAACACTTACTTCTATCTCTTCATCCTCTTTTACATCTTCCTCCTCTCTTATTTCTTTCATTATTATTTCACTTGAATATTGATTGTAGATTCCTTCTTTCAAAATTTTCTTGAGTTCCTCAGTATTGTTTCCTATTCTTTCGTTGTCAGAGCTCCGGGATAGAGCCCAATCTTTTGGTTCCTGAATCTCAAATTCTTCCCAAGATTGAGGATCGCTCATGAATATATGTTCTGAATCTTCTAAAGTGATATGCATTCCATTCATGAGGATTGAACTTACTTCTAATGGAATAGTTGTAATACCCCTCTAACCCTAATATAAGTTTTGTGTTTTTTAATGAAGTAAGATCTTTCGATGTTTTCTTATAGCTTAAGTTTTTCATGATAATTGTTTGATCTATTCCTATATTTTGTTTATAATAATTTCATAAACCAGTACCCGAGGATTCTAATATAAGACATATTTTCTAAAGGTATAATTTTTGTATGTATTTATCTCTGTGTATGTATTGAGGAGCTTCAAGACCTTTATGAATATAGTTAGGATGCTATATATGGATATATATATATATATATATAAGCGATTATTTATATTTTCTTATGTTAAGGTTACTTTTGATGAATCTTGTTTTTCATTTGATGATTTGGGATATGTCTCATGATTATGTTTATTTATTATTAGTATTGATTAGATACTAACCCAATGCTCAAGATTATAACCTTCGCTAGGATGATTCTACATGCTTGGTGTGTGTGTATATATACATGATGTGTTTGCATGATTCAGTACAAAGTCGTAGTTACTCACATAGATGAGGTACACACAATGTATTGATCCTAGTCATCTATCTGCATATATGCACATGTATTTCTTCTCTATGATGCAAACTTGCAGGTACTGGGCATCGACTTCACCTGGCTTCACAGGTCTGAGCGTGCCCTCAAATCCTTGATGGTTGTTTTTATGGAGATATTACTAAGGCCCTTTCATGATTCTTCCCTTTTCATTATTCCAATTTGGGAATATTAGGGTTCCTTCTTTGTCAATCAACCTTTGGGTGAAAAACCCAGATCCAGCACACCCGGTTGAGCATTGTTGTAATTGGTGCTTTGTGGTCACTTGCATTCATTTTTTTGTGTGATTTTTTTACTCATTTTATTTATTTTTCCTTCATGGTATTATTCTTAGTTAATCTTTCTATGTAGTGTTTCAGAGCTTCATGCTTGGTCAGGAGTTTGACTTGACTTTCCTTGTTGACTTTGGTTGACCTTGTTTGATCTTGTGGTTACCTTGATATGTTTCTTAGTTGATTATTATAGCCTCTTTGGATGATTAGATTTATTTTGAGGCATGTGATTTTATTCTACCTCGGTGTTATATCCTATAGTAATTATAAACATGTAATAATGATGTTGTGATATATTGCTTCATAATCATATAGATTATAGGGTTTGGTATTTGACATGTATCAATATAAATATATATAGATATATATATATATATATATATATATATATATATATATAT
>MU225923.1:223092-234065 GCA_018584345.1 Thuja plicata
GACCTATGAGGACAAAGAGTTATTATGGAGATAGATATTTTATTCTCTTTGTTGATGATTACTCTAGAATAATGACAGTTATGTTTCTAAAAGATAAATCAGAAGCATTTAAGATGTTTAAATGGTACAAAGCAATGGTTGAGAAGCAAAGTGGTAAGGAGCTAAAATTCTTAAGGTCAGATAGAGGAGGGGAATTTATTTTAGATAAATTCACTAACTTTTGTAATGAGCATGGAATCAAAAGACAGGTCTCTACACGAAGAACACCACAGCAGAACGGAATTGCTTAAAGAAGGAACAGATCCATAGTTGATTGTGAAAGGACACTGATGATAGAGAAAGGCATCACCCAAATATTCTGGAGTGAAGTTTTCAGTACTGTTGTTTACACATTGAACAGAGTACAATTAAAGAAATACACCAAAAAGACACCTTATGAGCTATGGTATGGATACACACCCAATGTAAGTTATTTCAAAATTTTTGGCAGTCAATGTTATATCTTAAAAGATGATAGAAATGGAAAACTTGACTCAAAGAGTGATGAAGGAATTTTTCTAGGGTATTCTACCAAGAGCAAGGCTTGTAAATGTCTAAACAAAGCCTCTAACAAAACTATTGAAAGTGCAAATGTAAAGATATATGAATTTACATAGAAGAATGAATAGGAAAGCATTAAAGAACGAGAGGACTACAATAAGTTCACTTACAATGAGGAACCTGACACTCTACCCTACCAACAATGTAGAGCTCTCGAGAAATAGATCATTGCACTTGAGCATAAGGCTATAAATACCAACGATCAGAATATTGCTCAAAATGATGCACAAATTGATGAAGAATAGAATGAAGGACAAAATGATGATCAAGCTGATAGACAAAGAGCTATACCTGTACTTGCAAGATATGTTAGAAAGAACCATCCACAAGACCAAATCATAGGAGATAAAAGGGCTGGTATGAGAACTAGAAGTAAGTCTCTAAATACAAGATGTCTTATTTCTAATTATGAGCCCAAATCTATCAATGTTGCACTAGATAATGATGAATGGATTAGTGCTATGAATGAGGAGATTGAATAGATAGAGAAAAACAAGACATGGACACTTGTACCAAGACCAGATGACAAGAATGTCATCGATACAAAATGGATATTTAGGAATAAGCTGAATGAGAATGGAGAAGTCACAAGGAATAAAACAAGACTAGTATGCAAGGGGTATGCACAAAAAGAAGGAATTGACTATGGAGAGACCTTTACACTCATTTCTAGGCTAGAAGGAGTAAGAATATTGCTTGCTTATGCTGCATATAAAGGATTCAAGGTATATCAAATGGATGTCAAGTTTGCATTCCTGAATGGAATACTTGAAGAAGAGGTATACATTGAACAACTAGAAGGGTTTGTTTATCGAGACAAGAGGGACATGGTATGTAGACTTCACAAAGCCCTATATGGATTGAAACAAGCACCCCAAGCTTGGTATGAAAGACTTCATTCCTATCTTATAAGTATGGGATTTGTAAGAACTAGTGAAAACAATAATCTTTACTTGAAGGAAGATACTGATGCTAACACAATTATTGCTGATATATTTGTTGATGACATCATATTTGGAGGCAATGATATGCTATGCAAATCATTTGAAAATAAGATGAGCAAAGAAGTTGAGATGTCTATGTTTGGAGAGATCAAATTCTTTCTTGGTTTGCAAATCATGCAACAAGGAGAAGGTATTTTCATTACACAATCCAAGTACATCAAAGAAGTACTAAAAATATTCAAGATGGAAGAATCCAAACCAGTTGGAACACCGATGGAAACTGGATGCAAACTGACAAAGGAAGACAAGTCATCAGAGGTAAATCAAACTTTGTATAGATCAATGATTGGAAAACTCATAGATGTTGTACATACTAGACCAGATATTGCACATGCAGTAGGAATAGTTGCTAGATTTTCTGCTAATCCTGAGGAATCACATATGACTGTTGTGAAAAGAATCCTAAGATATCTAAAGAATACCAAGGAATATGGCTTATGGTATAGAAGAGAAGGCAAATTTGAACTTCAGGTCTTTACCGACGCTGATTGGGGTGAAAATATTGATGACCAAAAGAGAACAACTGGAGGAGCATTCCTCATGGGTGACAGACTTGTCACATGGATCAGCAAGAAACAAGGATGCATCTCACAATCTACTACAGAAGTAGAGTATGTTGCTGCTATAGAAAACTACTCAAATATTGCATGGATCAAACAGTTACTAGAAGGTATGCATATGAAAATTTTAGAACTAGTAATTATCTATTGTGATAATACAAGTGCAATTAACATTTCCAAAAATCTAGTCATGCATGCTTAAAAAAAACATATAGCCATCAATTATCATTATTTGAGAGAACAAGTTCAGGCAAAGGAGGTGATGCTTGAGTATGTGCAATCAAAAGAACAATTGTCTGATATATTCACCAAGCCACTACCTAAGGATGCATTTGAGTACTTGAGAAAGAGACTAGGGGTCATACCCTTGTCTACTGGTCAGTAAGCTGACTAGAAGGCTGCATCAACCTACATATTATCAGAATATCATTCATGATTGATGCAAGTAAAGAGATGAAATTCAAAGCTACATCTGTATACAAATAGGTATATATCATCACCAAGCACTAGAGCATATTGTTGTATTGCTGATGGATAAGGGAAATTCAAGGAATATATTATGGATGGAGAGAAAAAAATTCTTGACATTAATGTCAGATATTTGTGAGATATTTGTTTGGCATTGCTTTCAAAGGGAGAGAGATTATCCATATTATCACATAATTCTAAAAAGGGAGAGATATTATCCATTATCACATTACTCCAACAAGGAGATATTATATCCTTAGGGAGAGAGATTGTATGGAAATATGATACAAAGGGAGAGTTGCTGACAAATAAAATAGAAAACATCAAAAGAAAGGAAAATAGTCAAAAGGAGAGAGTTTGACACAGAAGGAGAACACATCAAATTAGAGAAAGAAAGATTCTACATCCAGCCAGTGAAGGGATTGAAGAAAAATAGAAATCCTGCAAGAATCAAATCAAAGCTACTTGAGCTTACCAAACACCAGACATTTGTAATAGTTACATTAGGAAAGCTTGATGAAACTGTAGATTTCATATTGTATTAGAAATAGTATAGTATGATAATATAGTATGTTTCCATCAATGCCAAAGGGAGAGATTGATGACATGTAACTGATTAAATTTTTGAAGATGTTAAGTTGATAATCATGCAAGGCATTAAATCAGTTAATGTATTGTATTGTCATTGATGTCAACTTAATATAATTTGTATGGTCATGTAAATAATGCCAAAGACTTTAGAGAACCAAAGAAACCAAGGCTATGCCATCAGTAATGCATACAAGTCAAATATTCACTAAGTGACAAACAACACCGACGGAGTGCACCCAACGGACAAAGAAAAAGAACAAAGTCATAGTGATACCCGACGAGGAAATGCACAGAACTACCGACGAGCAAAGTCACTATGTTGCCCGATGAGAAAAGCACAGAGTAACCCAGCGGAAGAAAATATAGTGTTTCCCAATGGACGTAGATCACAAAGCTAACTGGATTCTCACTGACGAAATAATTAGTTGTCACCGACGACTAACTGTAGTGGTGACTGACAAAATAGAGAATTCAGAAAATGACAAAATATCTATCTGGCAGAGCTAAATATAGACTTAACTGGTTGTCTACTTTGTTTTATTCAACCAGAGATAAGTGGTTTATTTAAAGCTGATTTGTATAGTTGGCAAGAAGATATCTATGAGACAAATCAAGAGTTATGCTTTAAATCTAATTGGGTGGATTGTTTATCACGCCAAGAATCAAGAATCAAGAACAAAGAAACAAGTAATATTGTGTCTATATAAGGGACAAGCTTAATTCATTTACATGAGGGATTAAGGGGAGTGAATAGAAAGAGGATGCTGAAGAGAAACTAATGAAGAGCAACTTCATGTAGTGTTGAACAAACAAGTTGAAGGAGAGCTAAGGAATTTTGCAAACAACCGACAAACAGTAAGCACAACATCATAGAGAAAAAAGTGTGTAGCACAAGGATTGAATTAATACATTGATCAGAGAGGTAATGTACTTAAATAGATCTAAAAATCTGCAATTTAAGTTGCAATATGAATGGGTCATAATGTTTCAGTTTAACCATTGAAGCATCAAGTCTCTTAACCGAGAAGGACTTAATATTCTTCTATATATTGAGGTACATCCCAAGGAGTGCCAAAAAGGTTGGTTCATGAAAGTAGCATTGGATATGCCCGATGCCTATTGACAGTCTAAGAAAGAGGCTGATTCAAGGATGGCAGCATTAGATGCCTGATACTAAGTGACAATCTCTATGTATAAAATCCTCTAACAAGATCACACCTAACAGTCTGTTTATAACCTTTAATATGGTTGGCTCTTAATAGGGCTCACTTCAAAAGAGTAAAAATTTGGGGTACCAGTCCCAGTGGTTTTTCCCTTAACAAGGTTTCCACGTTAAAATCCATGTGTTATGTGTGTATGATTCATTTCTTTACTATTTTGTATCTTACATAATTCATTCTAGATATATCGGTATACTCTACATATTTATTGTATTTTGGTAAATAGATGACTTCGTATCAATAAACATAAAGAAGAAGGTTTAATAGAACAATCCGACAAGTAGTAAATTGATATAAGTTATTCAAAGCATTCATCTTGTAAGAAAGAAGATAACTTGAGAAATAATTTGTGGTTATAAGTTTTGAAGGGTTGATTTAAGGATTAATTTTTGAGGCCACTGATTCACCCCCCCTCCCCCCTCTGTTATTACTAACATTTAGGTCTCATGGTTTGTGTGAGAATTGTAATTATGTTTTTGTTAGTTACATTTGTTCCATCTATTAATATGAAATCTTTTGTTATGGTTATTTAGTTGAGTTTTACTCTTACGTAATTCTACATCATGGAACCCTTGAGTTTTGTAATCTATGTTTGTATTTGTATATGTGAGTAAATGTTAATTGCTTCTGCATTAATGTATGTGTTGTTGTGTAAAATTTAAAAAAAAATGTAATCATCAAAGTTAGTATCATGTTTTAGGTTAATCTCTCTTGGGTTCCCTAGTGGGGCGTTACAATATGTATGTTAGGTTTAAAGGCTAATTCAATATTAGGGTTCAACTTAACTTAATTATATATGGTAAGTTTAAAAAATTTCATTAAACTATTAAATAGGATTTTAAAGATAAATTTTTAATGGAGATATTTAAATACGACAATATTAATTACGTCAATTAAAGTGTCATTCAACCTTAGGAAATGAGTGATTAAATTTTAAAAAAATTGAAATTGTCATAATATTTGAATCACATTAATAAATTCATTTAAGAGTAATATATCTGATTTAGATAATTAAACCTAATTTAGTGTTGTCACTTAGTTGAGCTACATCAAGTAACCATGTCGAGGGAATTTTACATTTGTCATGATTCCCCTCGACCTCAATCAGTTTTACCTAGATACCTTTAAGAATTTATTAATTCCATCAAAAATGTAAAACCCCTAGAAAACTTAGTAAACACTTGACCCTTCACAACATGCAACCCTAGTTAATTTAATATGTTCAAATAAAAATTTGTGTGTTTTTGTTGTAAAGTTTGAGCGTGACAATCCATTGTAATTATGTGAATTTAGTGTTGGAAAGATTCAACATGACAACTTTTAGATCTATGATAGTTCCTATTGCATTGGAAATAAATTTATTTGCAAAGTGTATTGCCCCAACAAGGAACCTTAGGAACATAGGGTCAACTAAGCACTTTTTTATTTTTTTTTAACTTAAAGATTTTTAGGAATAACAGCCCCCCAACACAACTTCGAAGGGGGTGAATCAGTTTTGAGAAAAATTATTAAACATTAAACTTTATAAACAAAACTTTAATCCAAATGATAAACTAGAAAATGCCAACACAATAACTCAATCCTTTGTTGTTGAGGAAACCCTGTTAAAGGTAAAACCCTAAAGGGAATTAGCACCCAGAAATGATAACCTAAGAGTATAGTATCCTTGTTAAAATATTTAGCCTTGTTAGGATCTTATTGATGCATTATAGTACACAATCTCTGCTAAAGGATGGACCCTACTAGGAGTCAAGAGTAACAGTAGGCTCACTGCCCAGGCACACTGCCTAAAGAAGGTTAAATCCACCCTCAAGACTTACAGTCTAAAATAAAAGTGTATATAAGAAATATACAATCTAATGAACTGTCTGATAGAAAATGTCTTTTCTTGGTCATTTCCAATAAAGTAACATAATAAAAACCTCTTCTCTACATCTAGAAAACTTTTCACAAACAAGCTTGTAGCTTCCACACTTTGTTGTCTCTTCTACAATCATAACTTTCCAAAAGGAAAATCTCTCTCATATATACCCTATTATAATAATTAATTAGGTCAGCCAATTAGGCTTTCCCAATATATAAATAATTATTTAACCCCTTTCTAAGATACACATGGTATCTATAACAAGTAAACATCAATTACAATTCATCAAATATAATCCAAGGTCTGTAATCCACACTTGCAATCCATAATACATGCTACATCTCTGAAATCATCCCCAAATAGGTCTCCTCCAGGACACACGCCATAGGTGACATCACCAGGAGTCCTAAAACCCAATAATCATAAAAAAATTCCTTAGCATGTCTTCTACCATCCCTTAAGCTCACATAACCTAAATCCACATCACTCATAAGTTATACTCAAAACACAGAGACTAACTCTGTCAAAGATCACTGTCACTGACCAGTACCCAGTCTTCACTAAAATATTTGCAACTCATCTAGTAGAAAATACTAAGTTGTGTGACTGTAGTAATAAGATCACAACATATCCTTGTACACATCACTATCTTTTCTCATTCTGAATCAACCATATAGTACCCGTACACTTTTGTCATTCATCAAGCAATAGTAATAACCAATCTGTTCTACCTTCATAGAAACATATGTTGAAATCCTTAAAAAAACATGAATGCCAAAAACATCATTAGCAACCAATTCCAACAATCTCCCCCTTTGGCATTGATGGCAACATGTGGGAAACTCCATCAACCCAAAATTACTCTGTCAATACAATCTTCTTAATATCCTCATCACAGCTCTCCCTAAAGCAGTAGGGATTTTCTCATAGAATTTCTCCCGCTTTGACAACAATGGAAAAGGGTTCCATAACTCTTCTTCTTTCCTCTACAAGGTGTATCTTTTTCAAATCTGTATGTCTCCAAAAACTAGGTACAAAATCACCCAAATATGTTCTATAATGTTCCTTTGATCACTCCTCTTAAGGAGTAGATCCATACATCAAGTCCACAAAATGGTATAGCTTTTAAATCCACTGGACAAATGCATTCCTACATTAATTTAGTTCTCACAAGGAGGGGCTCACACCCTAAGAATACCTCTGAGATACTCAAAGGAATCCTTTGGCAAAGGTTTTTTTAAATATATCTGCTATATGTTCCTTTGTGCTAATATACTCCAATCTAATCTCATTCTCTGCTACCTTGTCTCTCAAGAAATGATACTTAATGGAAATAGGTTTAGTCTTTGAATGTATTACTAGATTCTTTGACATGTTAACTGTACTAGTGCTATCACAATGGATAATCAATAGCTCATCAAAATTTATCTCAATGTCCTTCATCATTTGTTTCATCTAAACAATTTGTGTGTAATTTGTAGCAGCATCAACGTACTCAAATTCAGCAGTAGATTGAGCTATACAATCCTTCTTTTTACTTATCCAAGAAACCAATATTTTCCCAAGAAAGAATGCACCACCACTTGTGCTTTTTATTTCATTAATATTTCCTACCCAATCAACATCAGTATAAGCATGTAAATCAAAATAATCAAATTTATTATACCATAAGCCATAATCCAGTGTTCCTTTCAGATATCTAAATATTCTTTTCACATTAGCAAGGTGTGTCTCTTTAGGGTCCACTTGATATATTGCCACAATTCCAACTGCATTAGCAATATTTGGTCTGGTGTGAGTCAAATATTGTAAGCCTCCAATCATATATTTGTACTTTGTCTGAAAAACACTCTGAGTTTCATCAGTATTAGTAAGCTTGTGACCAGTAACCATAGGTGTTCCAATGGTTTTACAATCTTCCATTCCAAACTTTTTCAACATTTCTTTAACATACTTTGTCTAAGAAATAAAAATGCCACTCTTGTTCTGATTAATTTGCAATCCAAGGAAAAATTTCATCTCACCAATCATTGACATCTCAAATTCATTTACCATTTCTTTAGAGAACTTTTTACTCATTTCATCATTTCCTACAACAATAATATCATCAAAAAAAACTTCTACTATTAGAATTCCATCTCCATTAGTTCTTAAGTACAAATTGTTGTCTTCATTACCTTTTCTGAAGCCAAGATGAAGTAGATACCTGTCCAATCTTGCATACCATGCCCTTAGTGCTTTTTAAAGTCTATATAAATCTTTCTTCAACTTGCAAACCATGTCCTTATCTTCTGTCAAAGGAAATCCATAATGTTTCTCAATATATACTTCCTCTTCTAGATCTCCATTCAGAAATGTAGATTTCATATCCATCTGATATACTTTGAAGTCTTTGTGTGCATCATAAGCAAGAAATAATCTTACTTCTTCCAACCTAGTAACAAGAGAAAATATTTCTTCCAAGTCTATACCTTCTTTTTGCGAGTAGCCTTTACAAACTAGTCTTGCCTTATTTCTTACAACCATTCCCTCTTCATTCATCTTATTTCTGAAAACCCACTTAGTTCCTATAACATTCTTATCTTTAGGTCTAGGAACCAATTCCCAAGTGTTATTCTTCTTTATCTGTTCTAATTCTTCTTGCATAGCTTTAGTCCAAGATTCATCTTTGCATGCCTCATCAGTAGATTTCAGTTTAACTTGAGAAATCAAACAAATTTCATCTCTTAATTTAGATCTTTTCATCATTCCTCTATTTGTATCTCCAATAATTTGATCTTTGGGATGGTTTTTCTTAACATACCTTAGATTATTATAAATTTCAGTAGGATCATTTGAGTCATCTTGACATACCTCAATCTCATAGTCAATCTCAAAAGGATCTTCTTGATCTGTTGTAACCTCCTTGATCTTTGTAGTCTAATTACAATTATATATTCTCTCTTGAATCTTGAAATTTTCATCTATCCTCACATTATCACTTTCAATCATCTTCCTCAATCTTAGATTGAAACATTTATAAGATTTTCTTTTAGTGGAATAACCAAGGAAAATCCCTTCATTACTTCTAGCATCAAACTTTCCTATCTCGTCATCTCTTTTGATATAGAATTTACTACCAAATATTCTAAAATATTTCATAGTAGGAGCATGATTAAACCATAATTCATAAAGAGTCTTGCTAGTACCTTCTCTGATATAAATTTTGTTCAAAGTATACACAGCAGTACCAATAGCTTCTCTCCAATGAATATATGGTACATTTCCTTCCAAAAACATAGTTCTAGCAGCATCTAATATTGTTATATTTCTTCTCTCTGTTATCACATTCTGTTGTGATTTCCTAGGAGCAGATGTCCATCTATATATTCCATGCTCTTCGTACTAGGTATTGAACAAATCTGAAGTAAACTCACTACCTCTATCTGATCTCAAACACTTTATCTTTCAGCCTAATTCATTCTCAATTTTTTCTTAGAAACACTGAGAGGGGGGGTGAATCAATGTTTATCTAATTATTATATTTCATCCAATTAAACATAAAACAAATATGCATCCAAAGAATCATAACACAAGAACACATAACACATGATATAATTATGGAGAACCTTGATCAGAGGAAAACTCCGGTGGGGATTAGTACCCACAAATATTGTACTAGGTATAATGAACCTGTTAAAGTTCCTTTGCCCTGTTAGAAGCAGTCTTTACAATTTGAGTACAATAACCTGGTTAAAGGTCTGACCCTGTTAGGAGTCTTTTACAAAACCCTGTTAAAGGTATATGGCTCACTGCCTAGGCTCACTACCCAATAAGATGAAGGCTACAACCCTTTGAATGTTGATATGCACTATATCAAAAATGAACTGTTGTAATGACACTGTTGTCTAATCAGTTCCTTGTATGCACAAATGCTCTTACTCCTTTAAAGAGCTATATCATCTACTGACTTCATTATACTACTCATCTATATCTTCCTCCTACATAATAATCAACTCTTGTAACATAACATTACATTACATACTTATATGTTTACAATTGAATAGGCGCGACCCAAAACATAACACTAGTCGGCCTTTAAACCAAAATACACAATGCTTTTGAACAAGTCAGCCTAAGTGTGTTTACTAAAACATTAATTACATTAATACAAACTTATAACTAAAGGCACATGGCCTTATCATCTCAAACTAATTCACGTTGACCAATACTATAGTCGGCTTCCATGCACTGTTTCCTGGACTACAGGTCTATTAATCTGCCTATAACTTTTCTGTATTGATGTTTCGTACTCTGCGTGTCTAGATCTAGCATGTATATACACCATAAAGTATATATCTAAGCATACATGCTCTAGTGTGATCTCTAACACATGCACTGATGTATTGATCTCTGTATGTGTCTGTCTGCCCTGTTTTCACACTTAGTCATTTTTTCTTTTATGACAAAACTTAAGTATGACTTTGTTGCCATGATTGACAACACAAAATGAGTCATGCTTCCTTAGGAATTCAACTTGCCAACAATCTCCCCCTTTGCCATTTATGGCAACAAAGGAATGTGGCTAAGTTACTCAAAATGACTTCATACAAAAAAATGACTGTATATCATAATACTTAATGATATATACATATATACTTCTCCGCATATACACATTCTATACTAC
>MU225923.1:270876-286815 GCA_018584345.1 Thuja plicata
TTGTTCATCTTTCTTTATGTATATGAAATCATATCATACATTCCATTTGATGTGTAACAGTAAAGGAAACATACATGAAATTTGATAACACATAACACAAGATATGATATCGCAGAAAACTCCTGTTAATGAAGTAAAAACTAGGGTGGAGATTGTTACCCACAAAATTCACTATCTATAGATAAGAAGAGCTGGTTAAGGCTTAGAATTTGGTCAATTTTGATGACCTACCCTGTTAGAATTATTACAGTGGAGACCTATTAAGATCTACTTCATTTGAAGCTTTAGCAACACTGTTAAGTGTGCACTCTGTTAAGAGATTTACAAAGGATGGTTAAGTCCACCTTCTACAAAAGGATTTTAGATGTGATGCACTTGTTAGAGTGCAACTACATAGGTCTTTGATCTGATGATAAAATGCAATCTTCAATTTCTGATAAACAGATCCTATAAAGCTCCAAAAATACTATGAATCATCCTTCCATGATTGAGTACTACCTTTATCTGCTCGTCGATAGCCTCTATGTGTTCTTTGATAACTGATATATTTTGTTTGTGATCTTTGCATGAATTTTGCCTTCTGCTCCTTAGATTCTCTTCATGGATATCAATTATTAAGAATTCATGTACTCACAATTGAGTACGAACATCTATTTATACTAATCTAGGCTCAATTCTTGATTCATGCATTTACTCATTAACTCTAGATTCAAGATATAAAACTTGATCTTGATCTGTAGTTAGATATGCTTTATATCCGTTAGGATGCTTTAAAGCATTTACATAAAGCATGCATGACCATCTAATCTGATTTTAAAAAAAAAAATACTCTATAAATAGATTTACATTTCTTTAATCGACGTGTAAAAATCAGATCCACAATTTGCGGGTTCTTGATCTATCTGTCAGTTCTGATGGTCATTTTTCTTGATCATCAATGTTCCTTTCTCTGAACATGTCATCGTGTATGCTTGTTTATTCCTGTCAGGTTGATTCTGGAAACTGTGTTGCCGGTAATGCTTGTGTTCACTGGTAATGCTTGTGTTCGCCGGTAATGCTTATGTTCACCGGTAATGCTTATGTTCACCAATAATGCTTGTCACATTTATACTTAGCATTTTTCTCAAAAATTCTTTGTGTTATCGGGTATGCTTGCATTTCATCGGTACTAATTTTGGTTCGCCGGTGATGCCTGCTATCTGTCGGTAATGCTTTCTGACTATGTTTTTCTTTTGAGTATACTAATGGAAAAATAATGTCATCACATTGAACCAGTAATTATCTAATGTGATAACACCAGTACAATAAACATTTCGAAGAATATAGTCATGCATGCTAAGACTAAGCATATTGCTATCAAGTATCACTATCTAAGAGAACAAGTGCAAGCTAAGGAAGTGACACTAGAATATGTTCAATCAAAGGAATAATTAGCTGACATATTCACAAAGCCATTACCGATGGATACATTTGAGCACCTAAGACAGAAACTAGTGGTCCAACCCTTGCCTATCGGTCAGTAATCTAACTAGGAGGTTGCATCAGCCTATACCGAATCTGATAATCAGTCAAGTTGATGCAAACACTAAAATGAACAGCAATAGATATATCTGTACATAGCAAGGTACATATATGTACCAAAAACCAGAGACATTGTATTGTTGGTGGATAGGGAAATTCAAGGAATATATTATGCAAAAGGATGGAACATGATATAGATGATAAAAAAAAGAAGTGTTTTTGTTTGGAATTGTTGTCAAAGGGAGAGATGATTCATCATCATACAAAGGGACAAATGATTCCATTGTCATAAAAGAGAGATATGATAAAGGTAAGAGATTATATCATTATCCATGAAGGTAAAAGTTCCTGAGAATCAGAAAGAAGAGCTAATAAATATTCTAAGGGAGAGAATGCAGACTAAGAGAAAGATTGTTGTCAAAGGAAAAAGAGATTATCAATAAGAAGAAAATTCAAGGCAGAGCACATATCAGAACAGAGATATTAGATGATACATCTATCCAAAGAAGGGATTGAAGATTGAAGACAACCACTCTGCATGAAACAAATCTAAGATATTTTTGAGCTTACCGAGAGCTAGACATTTGTAATAGTTACTTTAGGAAAGCTTGATGAAACTGTATATTTCATATTGCATTAGTGATAGTATAGTATCATAATGTAGTATGTTTCCATCAATTCCAAAGGGAGAGATTGATGACATGTAATTGATTTAATGTTTGAAGATGTTAATCTGATCACCAAAATGCAGAAGGATATGCAAAACATTAAATCAATTAATGGATTGTATTGTCATTGATGTCAACGTGATATAATCTAATCAGTTATAATCAAAGTGTTAAAGACTTTAGAGAATCAAAGAGAAAAAGATTATGCCTTCAGTAATGCATAAAAGACAAGTATTCACAATATGACTTCAAACACTGATGGTGAAGTGGACACCAATGGATAGAGATCACTGAAAGTCAAGTCACATTGATGCCTCAGAAAGAACACCGATGAGCACTACCAACAAGCATAATCACAAGAATAAATGACGGCCAAAAACATAGTGTAAACTAACGGAGAAGCCTAAGGAGAGCTGGAGTGTTGACTGAAGCTATCAAAGAGTTAAACATCAAAATTAACTTGAGTTTAGAAATGACAAAATATCTAGCTGGCAGAGCTAAATATGGACTTAATTGGTAGTTATATTTGTTTTCATCAACAAGATAAAGCCATAGATAAGTAATGGATTTAAAGTTGTTTTGTCTAGTTGGCAAGAAGATCTCAGGGAAATAAAATAGGAATTTTTCTTTAAATCTAATTGGCAAGAATTGTGGATCACGCCAAGATCAAGAAAATCAAGAACCTAACAATGGTGACATCTTTTCTATAAAGAGACAACTCAATTCATTACGAATTGGTGTGGTGGGTGAATGAATGAAAAGAGGATGCTGAAGAGAAATTGATTAAGAGCAACTTCATATAGTCCTGATCAACAAGCTAAGGAAAGAGCTAAAGTTTTTTGTGGACACCGAGAAACAAAGCACAACATCACCAAGCAGAATCAAAGTGGAGCAAAGCTATAAACTGAGATATATTGATCAGAATAGTTTTATAAGATTACAATAGATCTAAAAATCTACAATTATAAAATGTAAATGTGAACAGATCATAGTGTTTTAGTTTAACCATTGATTCATAAAGTCTCTTAACCAAGCGGGATTTAAAGATCATTTCTATATTGAGATACATCCCAAGGAGTATCAAAAAGTTTGATCATGAAGATAGCATGAGATGCCAGATACCTATTGACAGGCCAAGTGAGTCTTTGATCAAGGAAGGTAGCATAGAGATGCCCGATATCAAGTGACAGACTAAAATTTTAAATCCTCTAACAAGGTCACACCTAACAGTGTGTTTGTAACCTTTAACATGGTTGGCTCTTCACCGAGCTCACTTCATAAGAGTGAAAATTTTGAGTTACCGGTCCCAAGTGGTTTTTCCCTTAACAGGGTTTCCATGTTAAAAATCCATGTTTCAATGTGTTTATGAGTCATTACTTTAGTGTTTTACAATACACATAACTTAACTATATTGATCGGTATACTCTAGATAATTTACTGTCTTTTGATAAATTAGCAGACTGCTATTCGGTAAACATATAGTAGAAGGTTTTACAAAGCATTCCAAGCAGTATTAATTTGATAAAATTATTTAGAGGCATTCATCTTATAGGACTAAATATAACTAGAGGCTTAAGATTGTGGTACTAATTTTTTGGGTTGATTATTGGAATATTTTTGAGGCCACTGATTCAGCCCCCCCTCCCCTCTCAGTTATTACTAACAAAGTGAAGTGGTTTACTTAGTTGAGATTAATGAAGAAGATGATCAAACGATAGAGTGCAAATGATGAAAAATCTAATTAAGGAGATTAAGAGGCAACAGTATGTCTATATAAATGATGAGAAATGAACACATACAAAGATGTTGGTGAGTTGAATAGAGAAGAAGAAGAAGAAGCTAAAGGACATCATTTACCGAGTAGAATAGAGAAACACAGAATGAGGAATCTACAGTCTGAGAATGAGATAAATGGAGTATGTGATGTTAGTATTCAATTGAGCATAAAGGATCTAACACAAGAAAATTTAGTAGCTATATTTATATAGAAAAGTTTATATTGTTTCTTATTAGTATTTGTAATAGAGAAATCTCTTAACCGAGTGGATTTAACCATCCTATTTTTAAATCCTATAAGTAGGTGACATTCCAAAAGAGTGTTTAAAGACCTCTAACAAGGCCACTCCTAATAGGGTGAAGATCTTAACATATATGAGGTAAATCCCCTAACCAGGTCACATTTAGCATATGTGTTTGTACTCTTTAACAGGATAAGTTCTTAACCAAGCGTACTTCAGAAGGGTACATTTTTATTATGGGTCAAAATTTCCACAGAGATTTTTCCCAAATTGGTTTTCCTCATTAAATATGGTGTCAAATAAGTTTAATCTGATTTTAATGAGTTTGAATGATTGATTTACATATTATGAGATGTATGGTTGTTTAAGTGATTAAGTTATTTGGTGAATTGGTTATTACTGTATTCAGTTCTAATGAGTGAATCAGTGAGTTAATGTTTGAGAATTAAGATTTGATTTTGTCTGATTCAACCCCCCCCCCCCTCTCAATGGACCAACATTTGGTATCAGAGCTAGTTACTCTGAAGTGGTAAGTTTAAAATGACTTGAGTTAAGATGTAAANCACCCCCCCCCCCCCTCTCAATGGACCAACATTTGGTATCAGAGCTAGTTACTCTGAAGTGGTAAGTTTAAAATGACTTGAGTTAAGATGTAAATATGTATAAGAGAAAAGCACCAAATTTGAATAGGGATCATTTCTCTACATGGAAAATTAGAATAAGGTTGCATTTGTCTGGAGTAGGATAATATGGACTTCATTTTCTTGATAATGAATATGTTGCACCGACTACTGCACCTTTGACAATCAGTGAGAAAAGACAGAAACAAGAACACACACAAGTTATGATTGAGCTTGCTTCTACACTTACTGACCAAGAATATGATGAACTTGATGGATGTAGTACTTTGAAACAAATGTAGGATAAACTAATTTTGACCTATGGTGGAGATAAACATGTTCAAAAGGATAAAGCAGAAAGTTTGAGAGGTAAATTTGACTCTATGAGGATGAAATAAGGAGAGAACATAATATAGTACAATACAAGACTTAAGGAGACTATTAATTCTATCAGAGGAGCTAGTGGAATCATAACAAAGGATGATGTTATAAGAAATATGTTGAGAACCCTGGTACCAAGTTATGCTACTCATGCATTTTCTATGAAAGAGCTAAGATCTATTCCCCAGATGAATGTTTCACTAGATGCTACTATTGGTAAGTTAATTTCATTTGAGTTAAATGATTTTGACAATATTTTTCTTGCTACATCTAAGATTGAATCCACATTTAATTCTACCTTAAAGATTGGACAAGCTAGGGAAATTGCAGCCAGAGATGGATATTTGAGCAGTGCTAGTGAGAAATTTTATAGTTGTACTGAAGGTCTTGAAGAGTTATTTACTGAATGTGATGAAAATGAGAGAGAATTTGAAGCTTTGTTGTATAGAAGGCTAGAAAGAGGCAAAGGCAAATACCAAGGTAAGTTACCCTTGAAATTTTTTAATTGTGATAAAATTGGTCATTTTGCATCTAACTGTCCTAAGAAAGATAAGGAGGAAAATAAAGATAGCAGAGATAAGGACAAAAGAGAAAATAGATTCAGGAGATTTGGAGACTACAAAAACAAAGGTAAGAAATTTTTTCATATTGCTAATGAAGGACTAAGTGATGATGGAAAAGAATTTGTTTATGTTTCTATTAAAGATTATTCTAATGAAGAAAACAAAGAAGAACCAAGAGCCCTAATATCACAAGTAAGTAAGAATGAAACATGGATTATAGATAGTGGTTGTTCACATCACATGACTGGTGACACACTTAATTTTATTTCCTTGGAAAAACATGATGGAGGATTTTTTTTTTGATTTGGTAATGATGCTCCATATCCTGTGAAAGGAAAAGGTTCTATAATTCCATTAAATAACACAAGACGTGATGATGGTTATTGGGTTGAAGGCTTAAAGTATAATATGTTGAGTGTTGCACTGTTAAATAATACAGGTCATCGACTAGAATTTCAATATGGAAAGGTGAAAGTATTTGATAAGAAGGATAGTCTAATTGCTATTGGAGAACAATCTAAAGGTAATTTATTTTATATTTATACTTCTATGAAGAGTTTCCTGTTTGCTAAAGTTGAAGGTGTTTGGTTATGACACAAAGGGATTTGTCATGTTAATTTTAACAACTTAATCAAAGTGAGTAAGAAGAATAGAGTGAGAGGACTACTAAGATTAGAGAAACCTGAGAATGTTATGTGCAGAGAATGTCAGATGGGCAAGATGACTAAATTTATATTTTCAAGCAAGAATTATGTTACTCAAGGAATTTTGGATTTAGTGCATACTGATATATGTGAACCCATGAGGACTCAAAGTTATTATGGAGATAGATATTTTATTTTATTCATGGATGATTATTCTAGAATGATGTATGTAATGTTTTTAAAAGAAAAATATGATGCATTTCAAATGTTTAAGTGGTATAAGGATAGAGTTGAAAAATAAACTAGAAGAAATTTGAAATGTATGAGATCTGATGAAGGAGGTGGGTTTAATTCTAATGAGTTTACATTGTTTTGTAATGAGAAAGGAATTAAGAGATAGTTGTCAGCACCGAGGACACTACAATAGAATGGAATTCCTGAGAGAAGAAATAGATCTATTGTTGATTGTGCTAGGACACTAATGATGTAAAAATAAATTTCATAGATATTTTGGAGAGAAGTTGTGAGTACTATTGTTTACACATTGAACTAAGTATAAATGAATAAAGGTACCAACAAGACACCTTATGAAATATGGTATGACCACAAATCTAATGTCAATTACTTTAAATTTTTTGGAAGGAAATGTTATATTCTAAAAGATTCTAGAGAAGGAAAGTTTGATTCAAAAGGAGAAGAAGGAATATTCTTAGGATATTTTATGAGGAGTAAAGCTTACAAAGGTTTGAACAAAGTTACTAACAAGATGATGGAAAGTAAAAATGTAAGAATTGATGATTTTGTAGAAAGGAATGATGAAGATATCAAGAAGGAACTTGAGGAGTATGATAAGTTTGTATATGTACAACTTGATGTTCATGATACCTTATCGAGAGCACCTACAGAGGAGGAAGATGAACAAGGATTTCTACAACTGAATCTTGAAGTTGAAGGGTTGAGACCTACCAAGCCTATTTTGGAAAAGTATGTGAGGAGGAACCATTCCCTGAGCAAGATTATTAGAAATAAGGATTCTAGAGTGATTACTAGAAGCAAGGTAAGAGACAATACATTTTTGATATCTACATTTGAGCCAAAGAAAGTTAAAGAATCACTAGATAATGAAGATTGGATGAAAGCAATGAAAGATTAATATGATCAAATTGAGAAGAACAAGACATGGGTATTAGTACCCAAGCCTAGAGACAAAAATGTTATTGGTACTAAATGGATTTTTAGAAACAAATTAAATGAGCATGGAGAAGTTATCAGAAATAAAGCTAGATTGGTTTGCAAAGGTTATGAACAAGAAGAAGGTATTGATTATGGAGATACTTTTTCACTTGTTGCTAGATTGGAAGGAGTTAGAATAATTTTGGCTTATGTTGCTTAAAAAGGATTCAAGGTATATCAAATGGATTCTAAGTCTGTATTTCTTAATGGGATACTTGAAGAAGAAGTATACATTGAGCAACCTGAAGGATTCATTGAGAGAACTAACAAGAATAAGTTATGTAAGTTATGAAAATATTTATATGGTTTAAAACAATATGGTATTGACTATGGAGAGACTTTTGCACTTGTTACTAGATTGGAAGGAGTTAGAATAATTCTAGCTTATGTTTCTTACAAAGGATTCAAGGTATATCAAATGGATGCTAAGTCTGCATTTCTTAATGGGATACTTGAAGAAGTATACATTGAGAAACCTGGAGGATTCATTGAGAGCACTAAAAAGAACAAGGTATGTAATGAAAAGATTTATATGGTTTAAAAAAAGAACCTCGAGCATGGTATGAGAGATTGCACTCTTATCTAATCAAAATAGGATTTTAGAGAACAAGTGATAGTAGTAATGTTTACTTGAAGTGTGACAGTGACAACAAAGTTTTGAATGCTGAAATTTGTGTTGATGATATTATTTTTGGAGGTAATGACACCTTATGTTAAGGATTTGCTGATGAAATCATAAAAGAGTTTGAAATGTTAATGATTGGAGATATTAAGTTCTTTCTAGGTCTACAAATATAGCAAGTTACTAAAGGGATATATATTACACAAGCTAAGTATATCAAAGAGATCCTCAAAACCTTTGGTATGGGAGATTCCAAGTCTATTGGAATACCTATAGTTACTGGGTGTAAATTATCAAAAGAATATGAGACACAAGTGGTGGATAATACTCTTTACTGATCCATGATTGGTAAATTGCAGTATGTTATTCACAGCAGACCTGATATAGCACACATTGTTGGGATTGTTGCAATATTTTCTTCTAATCCTAAGGAAACACATATGTCTGAAGTAAAAAGAATTTTGAGATATTTGAAAGGCACGGAATAATTTAATTTATTGTACAAGAAAGGAGGTACTTTTGATCTTCAAGTCTACACTGATGCAGATTAGGCTGGAGACATTGATGACAAGAAAATTACTAGTGAAGGTGCATTCTTTCTAGGTGAAATATTGGTCACATGGCTAAGAAAGAAGAAAATTTAGATTTCACAGTCTACTACCAAGGCAGAGTATGTTGTTGCTGCTATGAATTATGAAAATATAGTATGGATTAAACAATTACTTGAAGGTATGCAAGAAGAGATCAAAGATCAGGTCACTATTTTCTGTGATAATACAAGTTCTATTAGTATATCAAAGAGCCCGCTTATGCATTCAAAGACCAAGAACATTTCTAGAAAGTATCATTAATTGAGAGAAAAAGTTCAAGAAAAGAATGTGAGATTGGAATATCTCAATTCAAAGGAGCAATTGGCTGATTTTTTACAAAGCCACTACCTAAATATGCTTTTGAGTATCTGACAGGTAAATTAGGGGTTCTTCCCCTATCCAATATTCACTAAGAAGCATGAGGCATGTTGTATCAATTCTATATTTCATTAGAATATCTATTATTGAATTGATGTTAGTGTGACACAATTTAGGAGTTTTGTGAAGTTGTCAGATTTTTGTATGCAATGATTTATGAGTACATGTCAGGTATAATCCACTACTAGAACAAGTTTTTAGGAGTATGAATTTTTGGAATTATTGTCAAAGAGGGAGAGAATTAATTGATGACATTTATCCTTATGGGAGATATTGAAGACAGAGGGAGATAATGAATTACTACTATTTAATCATGAAGGAGAATTAGAATGTATGTTGCAAGAAAGAATCAGAATATTTATCCAAGAGGGAGATTTAGATTGAGAGATCAGAGATTAAAGTGGAAAAAAAAATATCAACTCAGAGGGAGTTCATTTATGTATTTGATTATTTCCATCATCAATCACTATAACACTATTATAGTGGTTTCCATCAATACCAAAGAGGGATATTGTTAATCAACAGATGAAGATCTGATGGAGGTAATGAAGACCGAGTGATACTGAGTAACATGATTGTAGAAATGGTGAGATTAGTTGTTGTTTTGTCATTGATGTCAAGCAATTGATTATTGATTTTTATTATGTTACCATATCTTAAGAGGAGAAATTAAATGGGTGACAAATAAAGATCAGACAATGATGAGTTGATGTTGATATAGTTATTTTCTACTATATATTTAATGTTATCAAGTTGATACAATTGATTGTTTAAGTCGTAAATTGCAAAGAGTTAAGTTATGATTAAAAGAGTTACTTTGCCAAGCTACAAAGAGTCAATTGATATAAATTTATGTTAGTTGGTCACAGTTACCCAAAACTGAGTGAAAGACAAGCACCGAGCATTGAAGATGACTTAGAAACCGAGCAGTGAATGAAGATAGTTACTGAGTTGCAAATAAATTTTATCGAGTACATGATATTGATTATAAATGATGACAAGATAGAATTCAATACGAAGAGATGATGAGCTAGATGAGGATAAGAATTAAATGAAGTTTGTTAGAAGATCTACGGATGTGAAAATTCAATGAGAAGATCTAAGGCAAAGATCAAGTGGTTAAACCTAATTATGTGAGTTCCAAGAAAAGTTCAAGTTCTGAGGTAAAAGTGAAGTGGTTTACCGAGTTGAGATTTATGAAGAAGATGACCAAATGACATAGAACAAATGATTGAAAATCTAATTAAGGAGATTAAGATGAAAAATTATGTCTATATAAATGATGAGAAATGAACAGTGATAGAGATGTTGGTGAGTTGAATAGAGAAGAAGAATTTGAAGAACAGCTACCGAGAAGAACAGAGAAACAGAGATTGAGGAATCTATAGTCTGAGAAAGAGATAAATGGAGCATGTGATGCCAGTATTCATTTGAGAATAAAGGATCTGACACAAGAAAAGGTAGTTTCTATATTTACAGATCAAATTTTATATTGTTTCTTATTAGTATTTGTAACAGAGAAATCTCTTAACAGAGTGGATTTAACCATCCTATTTGTAAATCCTATAAGTAGGTGACATTACAAAACAGTGTTTAAATACCTCTAAAAATTTCAATCCTAACAGGCTGAAGATCTTAACATATCTTAGGCAAATCCCCTAATAGGGTCACATTTAGAAAATGTGTTTGTAATCTTTAACAAGATAAGTTCTTAACCAAGCATACTTCCGAAGGGTACATTTTTATTGTGGGTCTAAATTCCCATAGAGATTTTTCCCAAATTGGGTTTCCTCATTAAATCAGGTTTTAACTAAGTTTAATCTAATTTTAATGATTTTTATTATTGATTTACATATTATGATACGTCTGGTTGTTTAAGTTATTAAGTTATTTGGTGAATCGGTTATTACTTTATTCAGTTCTACCGAGTGAATCAGTGAGTTAAGTTTTGAGAATTAAGATTTGATTTTGTCTAATTTACTCCCCCCCTCCTCTCAGTGGACCAACACCAACACCAAATAGACTCATCTAATTAAAAAAATGAGGCACAATAAAATAAATCAACAAAGCATAAAGAAATGAAAGACTCTCAAATTCAACATCCATAATAAATATGGTAAGCTCAATTGGCCTCAAACCAAGAGCATGAATCATTTAAACCTCAGCATAGGATCATAGCTCAACTATATGCTTGGATGTGGTCTCAATACCCTACATACTCATATCACATGTGAGCTGAACTCAAGCATGAAATAAAAACCAATCACAAGAGGCAAATCACTCCTAACACTCAAGACAAGAAACTGAGGAAGTGCCAAACCTAGCACAAATAATGAGTTTCTTGGTTGGCCACTTTTATAAGAGCTGAGATTCTAAAGGGATAAATCAATAATCTCATTAGAACATGAGAAAATCTCAAAAGCACCAAAATCCCAATTCCCAGCAAAATTTGCCAAAGTGCAAAAATCATCAAATTTAGAGGTAAATGGGTAAGTTTGGATCATGATATCCAATTATTGGAATGACCTCAATTCATTCTAATTGTTCTTCATTACAATAATAATGGACTACACTCAAGACCAACATTTACTTTATGCCACACATGGTGCCACATAAAATGGGGAGGCACGTAAAATGGTGCACCCACTAAAAAACCCAAAATTAAAACTTGGAATTTAGCTTTGAAATTAAAACTCATTTTCCCATATACACCCAACAACACATTTATCAAATAAAATTCCTATTCTAGGCACACACAAAAATTCGGGTAGCATAACACTTCAAAACCACAAATTTTGTCTCTAAAAACATAAAATTCTTGTATAAACCAAACCGAATAATATAAAACCATGAAAGTCTTGGAGAATGCTAATTCTAAGCCCACTAATATATTTCAATTGAAAATATCAATAATTTTAAAAATTTTGAGATGACCTACCTCAGACAATGTGGAAAAAATAGAAATGAAGAGGATAAAATAAACTTGCCGCAAAAACTTGAACGGCTCCATAGGAAGATAAGAAATGGAAGCACAAATCCAATGAGCCACCACCCACAAAAATTAGACAAATAGATCGATCACACTGAGAAAAACCCCAAATTCTCCAAAACAATTTTGGAGCAAATTCTCATTTCACAAGAAAACAAGAGTGAGGGAATGAACTCTCTTTCCCAATAAAAGGTCACTTTTTTCCAAAAAGGCCCAAAAAGGATTTAAAATTAAATCACTTAAGTAAACCAACTACATGGACTTTTCCCAAATAAGTTAAATCAATTCCAATTAAATGGAATTTACTATGGAAAGTTAGTCAGCAAATATAAATAACCCCCAACATTAAAAATTGGCATTAAATTCTATAACTCAATTGAAACAACTATGGGAACTCTAAATACATAGACACGCTCACCGTTCTATCACAAAATGTATATAAAATCTGATTTATCAACATGTACCGGATGGATGATATAACAATTATGGATACACCATCCATATAGGGACGATATTAGCTCAATCATGAAAGCTCAGTGAAACTATCTCATGTGTCACTATAAGAGATAAAGACACTCAAACCTGCAATTCAATTGGAATGATGTTTTGTACATATTCATGTTAACAAAAGAGTTGAAGCACATGCATATAATAATCAAACAATGAAGAATGTCAAGACATTGTGTGGACCTCACACATGAGTAACTACAAATTCATCCCTCTTCATACAAACACATCAAACAGGATCCATAAAATAGTAACATGAACATGGTAAGGATTAAAATATTAGTATTTCATAAACATGTGGGTAAACATCACCATATACTGCAACATTGTCAAATAATCATTATTTAAACATTGAACAAGGATGATATCATTCAACCATCTTGATTATATCCCATCTAACTAAGTGCACAATAATTCCACCATTCTAAACTCCTCTCTAAACAACAATATCACCATACAAAAAGGCTACAACAATAATCCTACAAAATATCTAGTCTTTCCAATTAAGTCTTAGTATCCTACCATAAATTAACACCATAACAATTTTTAATATACCAAATGTACTTCTGGCCTTATTAATTAATATTTAAAAATTACTATACTTACCTCATTTCTCTTGCAAAACCTAGGTCCAAGACCATATTACCTTGTTTCCATGCTGTGGTTGGAGTGGTACTACATGGAGGATTTTCCAAAATCTCCTTTTGAGGTGGAGGACATGGCCAGTGTACCATATGTGAGTTCTTTTGGCAGTCTTATGTATGCTATGATGTGTACTAGAATAGACATTTCCCAAGAAGTAGGAGTCCTCAGTTGATATATGGCTAGTTCTGGATGGGTACTGCATTGGGATTTAGTTAAGAGAATGTTAAGATGTTACTTTTGATTATTCCTTGAGCAATCATGGTTATCTTACTAGACCTTGGCATTCTATGAGTATCTATGGATATGTAGATTTAGATTGGGTAGATGACATTTAGAGTAGAAGATCCACCAGTGGTTATATTTTTACTATGTATGGTGGTACTATTAGTTGGATGAGTAAGAAACAATTTGTAGTCTCTTTCTCCATGATATGAGCAGAGTATATGATAGCTACTCATACTTGAAAAGAATCCATTTAGATTAGACGCTTGTGTTCAGATATTGGGTTTGATGTAGGATTGATTACTCTCTATTGTAATGGTCAAAGTGTTATTTTTTATCAAAGAATCCAACTTTCCATGCCACAAAAAGTCACATTGATGTACAATTTCATTTTGTTCGAGATATGGTAGAGGATGGGAAGGTGAAATTGCAAAAAATTGACACTTTGAAGAATGTTTCAGATCAATGATGAAACTAGTGAGCATAGAAAAGTATAGATGGTGTTCTAGTTCTATTGGTCTATAGGCCCCCTGTAATTAATCTATGGTCTATTTGAAATGACTTCAACAAGTGTGAGAATTTTTGGATTAAGGTGTCTCATCATTTTATATTATAATAGTTTTTTGTTGCATTTATTTATTATTTTAATTAATTTATTACCTATTAGTGTCTAGTAATCACATGCGACCCACAAGCTTGGTGTAATCCTACTCAGTGATGATTGTACAAAACATATGTCACACATATGGAGGTAGGCATCCCACTTTGAGGATCTTGAAAAGTGTCAGCCTATGACAAATTCTATGAAAAATTGGACAGGTGGTAGAAGGTACCTTTTTCATGGAGAAGGTGGATGCCCAATTCGATTTATGACAAGTTATAAGAGAATGTGGTATTCATAATTTTTTTATGACAGATTCTCTTACATTTGTAAGTTTAAGTTATGACAATATTTATAAAAGTTGTAAGATGTGGAAGTGAATCTGTCATAGCTTAAAATAGTATATCTTGGGGACCCAAAATAGGAGGTTTGAATTGGGAGTCATTTTAATATGTATATGTGTCATTTTCATGTCTTTTGGTGATTGAAAAATGGGGCCAAACATTATACACAACCCCATCTTGTATCTTCATATAGAAGCTACCACTTATGTTGTATTTCTCTATAATGAGGTAGCCTTAGAGAGTATGAGATGAAGTAATGTAATGTAATGTTTACAAGTTAAGTTTTATGTTATTTAAATTGATTCAAAGAAGCATTGTACTGCTACTGTATTGTAACTGTTGTTTCAGTAATACAAAGTACTTGTGCTTTTGGAGTGTGGGGTTTTTCTCTCAAAAGGGTTTTCCCCATAATATATTGTGTATTTTCTAGTATAATCTTTATGTGTGTTCTTTATATTGATAAGAAGTTGAAATAAGGGCACTAACCCCTTAAAGGTCTACATCTTGAGGGCATACAATCATGACACACTAACATTAGATAAATACTATCACGGGCTTGTCAAGAGATCAATTGCATAATAGAAGAGGTGTTGGTTGTTTCATGTCAAGGCTCCAAGGGACACACTATCAGTAATATTTATGCATGTCATAATATCCTTGTGAATGTGTTTTTAATTCTATAAAAATTAATATTTGTAAAGAAAATGTGCTCTAGATCTCCCCCACTAGATTAGTGTTGGGAAGAATTTTCTACACCTTATCTTCCTTTCACATTTCCACATATTGGGTAAAGAAGGAGATACATAAAATGTGATGCCCAAATTTTTTACTATTCTATTTGGACCACCCCACTACGATCCAAATGACTCAATCCACTCTACAAGAATTCATCCCATGTCAACAGTATAGCCTTATTTTGAGACAACTTAGCCTCATATGCAACACAAAGTAACTCCAATATCTTCATTAGATTCATCATTTTATCCTTTTCAAGAGAAGGGAATAAATAATTATCATATAAAAATTGAATAATAATCAAATTTGAATGGTTAGGAATTGATATGCCCTTTATTGCAAGTCCCATCTTAATATCTCTAAGATCATGGTGTAGAGTTTCAAAAACAATTACAAATAAGGCATGGGCTAACGGGAACCCTTGTCTTATTGATCTACCCAATAGAATAATTTTTTTAGCTGTCCAACAATATCAACCTAAGAATTTTCATCATTAAATAGTACCTTGTGTTAGAAACACTGAGAGGGGGAGGTGAATCAGTGTTTATCAATTAATTATATTTCAGCCAATTAAACATATATCAAATGTGCATCCAAAGAAACATAACACAAGAACACATAACACATGATATGATTATGGAGAACCTTGATCAGAGGA
>MU225923.1:286865-316212 GCA_018584345.1 Thuja plicata
AAACATATATCAAATGTGCATCCAAAGAAACATAACACAAGAACACATAACACATGATATGATTATGGAGAACCTTGATCAGAGGAAAACTCCGGTGGGGATTAGTACCCACAAAATATTGTACTAGATATAATGAACCTGTTAAAGTTCCTTTTCCCTGTTACAAGCAGTCTTTACAAATTGAGTGCAATGACTTGGTTAAAGGTCTAACCCTGTTAGGATTCTTTTACAATAACCCTATTAGGGGTGGATGGATCACTGCCTAGGCTCACTTCCCAAATAATATGAAGGCTACAACCCTCTGAATGTTGATTTGCACTATATCAAAAATGAACTGCTATAGTGACACTATTGTCTGATCATTTCCATGTATGCGTGGATGCTCTTACTCCTTTAAAGAGCTATATCATCTTCTGACTTCATTATACTATCCCTCTATAACTTCTTCTTACATAATATTTGACACTTGTAACATATCTTTACATAACATACTTATATCTTCAAATCCGAATAGGTGCGACCCAAAACAAATAACTAGTCGGCCTTAAAACAAAAATATACAAGGCTTCTGAACAAGTCAGCCCAAGCATGTTTACTATAACATTAATTACATCAATACAAACTTATAACTAAAGGTTCTTAACCTTTACATTATAAAATCATACATGCTGATCAAAATTGTAGTCTGCTTCCATGCTCTGTTTCCTAGACTGCAGGTTTACTAATCTGTCTGTAACTTTTCTCTATTGATGTTCCGTACTTTGTGCATTTGGATCTAGTGTGTATATACACCATAGAGTATATATCTAAGCATGTATGTTCTGGTGTGATCTCTAACACATGCGTTGATGTGTTGTTCTCTGTATCTCTTTGTCTGTCCTATTTTCTATACTTGGTCATTTTATCTTCTAAGTTATCTTTGACAGAAACTTAGTATGACTTTGTTGCCATGATTGAAAACACAAAATAAGTCATGCTTCCTTAGGAAGTCAACTTTCCAACACCTTGACCATTTGAAAATAGGTGGATGGGAATCCAATAGCTTCTAATACAATGATTATAAATGATCATTCAACACAATCATAAGCCTTCTCAAACTATAATAGTAAGATCCCAATATTTTGTTTACTAATTTTCCCCCAATTAAGACCCTCCCATATGGTTGTAAGGGTCTCTAAAATATACCTCCCTTTGATAAATTTATTTTGAGTCTTATAAATAATTTCTAGTAAAATCTCAATCAATCTTGTTGCTAATGCTTTAGCAAAAATTATATATGTGACATTTAACAGTGTGATTGGTCTCTAGTTCCTTATGTTCCTTTTGCCTCCATCTATAAGAAGGAACATAATAGCTCCCTTATTAATATTATCTCTTATAGATCCACTATCCACAACTACCTTCTAGACTTCTATTAAGTTATTGATAATCCAATGTGTATTGGATCTATAAAACTCAATATGGAGACCATCTGCACCTGAAGATGTATTTTTTTAGAGGATAGGGTAGATTGATTGATTTTTTTGACAAAGGGAGCTGGTTACTAATTTTGTAATGTTTGTGATATTATTTTACTATATCCCAAGGTTACAAAGTTGATGAGGTTGTAATATTGATGTTGCAGAGTTGATGATTTTGTTGTTGTTGTGTTAGTATGGTTGTCATTGATGGAACATGCTTCTTTGGTGGATGGTATTTTGTGATCAATATATTTTTTTTATTGATATGTTCTGGAGACTGGTGCTTCAGAAGGTTGGCTCTCCAGAAAATGTGTCCTTTTGGTGTATTTTTTGATATTCTTATTTTACTATGGTCTAGAATTATGTGTTGTTCTAGATATAGTTTGTGGAAGTATGGTTTCATTGTTTTTATATTTTGGATCATGGTAATTTGGTCTATAGGCATAATGTATAGCATGTTATTTTTTATTGGGATCAAGTTATTATGGAATTTGGTAACATGTTATTTTGGCTAAGAATTGTGTCTGAATGTTTAGTCTGGACCTATTTCAAAATTATGTTGGTTTACTTGGTAATTTTAGTTCAGTATAAGTAAGATATTTTGTATAATAGATAAGAAGTGAGGTTGATTAAAGAGAATATTTGTCAAATACATTGTGGTCATTTGGTAGAAGTATGAATTGAAATTGTGAGAAAAGTGTGTATTGTTTTTGTTAGACACAAGAGGTAGTGAGCCAAGGGTTTCTTCTGGAAATTACACTACAGTGGTGGATTTTATTTTCTTTCTTCTTTCTTAGGTTATTGATCCCACCCATAGTGAGCATTCTGTTAGTGAGCCACCCATTTTAAAAATCACCTTAACTGGTCTTTTATTCATGAGAGTTAACATTCTCAGTTGTTTTTCCCATATTAGGTTTTCCACATAAAATATGGTGTTCATTGTGTATGATTCATGTGTTTTATCTTTTATGTTTACATCTTATTTGATTACTTGAAAAAAGTATTAATCTACTATTTCTGGATCAGTGAAAGTGATAAAAATATATATTGGGCAAAGATTCACCCCCCCCCCCCCNATAAAAATATATATTGGGCAAAGATTCCCCCCCCCCCCCCCTCTCAGTTTTCTAGGATATTCAAAATTTGGTATCATAGATTTGGTTCCCAAGAAATGATTCTAACCTCGCAAGGAGATCTGATGGTGCACAAAATGACTATTTCTACTTTTTTTGAATCTAACTATGGCTTCTAGAAAGTTAAGATGAGGGGATATTTGATTTATTTAAGTTACAAGACATGAAAAGCTATGGAAAATAAATATACAACACCAGAAAATGGACCTACTACCTCAGATTAGATTGATGCCTATGAAGAAAAGGAAAGAGAAAGGTATGTTATCTTTAGTGCATTTTCAACAATTGAATTGGAAAAAAAATTTGTATTAGAGACTGCCTATGAAGTTTGGGAAAAACTTAAAAATATTTATGAAAGAAATGATAGAGTTAAACTAGGTAATGTGCAGTCTACTAAAAGGTAGATATGATAACTTAAGGGAAAATTTTGATTATGTGAATGAGATCATAAATATTTGCATCACTCTAGATGATAAGGATGTGATAGAAAATATTTTGAGGACTTTACCGAAAAGATACAATGACAAGGTATTGGCAATTGAAGAAACTTATGATCCATAAAATTCATGAGAGAACAATTGTTTGGAACTCTAAACACATTTTAAATGAAGAAGTTTGGAAATGAAAAACCTATTTCTGAGACTATTTTGAAGGTGATGGTGGTTGATGAATATCCAAAATATGAAAGCACAAATGAAGCAGAAGAAAACTTTGTGAAGAGGCTAAAGAAAGAAACCCAGTAAGTATAAAGGTATCTTACCTCTAAAATGTTTCAAGTGTGAAAAGGTTGGTCATATTACTACTAGATGTTCAGATAAAGGAAAAAGAAAAAAAGAAAAAAAAATTCAATTAGAAGGCATATAATATGAATTAAAATTATAGTATCTTAGATGATGAACTGAAAGAAGGTGACTGTTCATTTTATGTTAAAGAATTTGAACCTGAACCTAAAGTTAGTAATGTGACATCTCTTAAATGTAATCCTAAAATTTTTGATGAATCACATGTTGAAACCAATAAGAATGAAAGGTTGATTGATAGTGGTTTCTTCAATCATATGAGTAGTGACAAAGGTGAGTTTGTGAATCTTAAAAAATATGGGGGTGGATCTATTAGATTTGGAGATGATTATATTGCACAAACTACTGGAATAGGTTCTTTTACTTTTGATGGGATATATAATACTAACAATGTGTGCTTTGTAAAAGGATTCCATCATAATATTTTAAATGTTAGATAGATGTGCAATAATGGATACAATGTTGTCTTTGTGGATAATGGTTGTGTGATCTGGAAAGGATCTAGAAATGTTTTTGGTACATGTAAAAGAACTAGAAGAAATATTTACATATTGGATGTTGTTACAAGGCATTACCTAATTGATGAATGTTGGTTGTGGTATCAAAGGATGTGTCATGCCTACTGTGACAATTTAATGAAGATTAGTTCAGCAAGGACAGTAAGAGATCTACCAAGATTAACCAAATTAGGTATAAGTGTTTGCAAAGAACATAAAGAGTGAGAATGAATAGTTCTATCAGCTACTGAACTATTAGAGTTGGTATACATAGACTTAGGCAATACAACTAGAATAATGAATCTATAAGATAAAGGTATTTTATGTTCTATACTTTTAATCATTCTAGAATGACTTGGGTTACATTCAATATAGTCAAAGTTAGAGTTGAAAATGAATTTGATAAAAATATCAAATACTTGAGATCTAATAGAGGAGGAGATTTGGTAATAATGGACTTAACATCTTTTGTGAGATACATGGGATTAGAAGATTCTTCTTGACTCCTAGGACACTGCACCAAAATGATGTTATAAAAAATTTGGACCAAACTATACCTGATGTGTTCTTTGAAATTCAGACCATTGAAGATAAGGATAAGGGATTCATTCTTTCTAAAATTGAATATAAGACAGTAAAAGAAGCTTGTTGTGATCAGAGAAGGTTGAAGGAAATGGAAAAGAAACTGAAATAGTTTGAGAAAAAGCTGATTTTGGAACTTGTTCCCAGACTAGAAGACTAAGAAGTTATGAAAACCAAGTTGGTGTTGTAGAATAAAATGGATAAGGATAGATATGTTGTGAGAAACATGAAAATATTGAGATACAAAAGCTACACTCAGGTTGAGGGCATTACATTTGAAGAATTTATTTTTCGTGAATGGAAGTTATCAGAAAATTTTTGGTATTTGCAGCATTCAATAATTTTAAAATCTATCAAATGGATGTGAAGAAAGTGTTGTTGAACAAATAACTAAAAGAAAAGGTTTACATCAAACAACTGGTAGGATTTAAGTTATCAAATAATTTGAATATTGTCTACAGACTAAAGAAGGATTTGCATGTATTGAATCAAGCTCCTAGAGCTTGGTATAGAAGATCATATAAGTATTTGATTGATCAAAACTTTTAGAAAGGATCTACTAATAGAAAAATCTATTTCAACATTGAATCATAAAAACTCTTAGTAGTTATGGTTTTTATGGATGACTTTATATTTAGAGGAGATGATGGCATGTGAAAGGAATTTTATAATCAGATGCAAGATGAATTTGAGATTTCTATGATAAGTGAGTTGAATTTATTTCTTGGATTACAAATAAATTAGAAGAGTGAAGGTATTTTTATCTCTCAGGAAAAATCTACTAGAAAATTGTTGAAGAACTTTGGATTTGAAAATTGTAAACTAGTGTGTATTCCCATGACTACTAGATTTAGGTTGACCAAAGGAGGAAAATCTTCCAAAGTAAATGTGATAAAATATATATCAATGATCATAAAAATACTAAATTTGATTGTTAATAGATACGATATCATGTATGTTGTATGTCTAACAGCTAGATTCCAAGAAAAGCCAAGTATGTCACATGTTATTGTAGTAAAAAGGATTTTTAGATATTTGAAAGGAAAAAAGGAGTTCATATTGGGGTATCCTAGAGGATCAATATTTACTTCAAAATTTTATATTGATGTCGATTGGGTCTATAGTTTTGATGATGCGAAGAGTACTATTGGTGGAGATTTTTTTCTTGGCTCCTGGTTGGTTGGTTAGTTCAGTAAGAAGTGGGATTTTGTATCTTTGTCCTATGTAGAGGTTCAATATATTATTTTTGTCTCAATTTTCTCAAAGGTATTTTGGATGAAATAGATCTTGAAGGATATTGGTGTGGTATTTGAAGAACCATTCTCAATCATTTATGATAACACCTGCACAATAAATCTGGTACAACACTCCACATTGAGACATATTTTAATCTGGTATCTCTTCTTGAAGGAAAATGTGTTATAAATTGAAGTAGAACTTTTGTATGCACCTATGAAAAAAAATTATTGTAGATATCTTTACAAGAAATTTTTGTAAAGATAATTTTGAGTATCTCGGAGAGAAGTGTGGGTTATTACACCTTCCTAGATCAAACTAAATATATTTGGCATTGCATTAGTCTAGTGAGCTTACTACACACATTCCTAGTCTAGACTTGTGTATGGGCATTCCCTCAGGGGGAGAAAAGTGTTTCTTTCCTTTTTCCTTGATATCAAAGGGGGATAGAAAGTGTTATGTAGTGAGACTTCAGTTGTGCATTTGTGTTTGTTGTTGATGAATGTTTCCATCAATGACAAAGGAGAAGAATGTTGACAAAGGGAGTTGGTTACTGATGTTGCAGAGTTGATGATATTTTTTTTAGTAGTCGAAGGTTATAGATTTGATGAGGTTGCATTTTTTATGCTGAAGAGTTGATACTGTTAGTGTTGTGTCAATATGGTTTTCATTGATGGTAACATACTTCTTGTTGAAATTATGATAATTTTTTAAGGAGATATGTAGACTAATCATGAATTAATGCATAATTGGTTGTCCTTGATGGCAATATATTCAGATATCATGACTACAATTATCGGTAAGAATTGTACATGATCGGTAAAGAAAAAGATCAACTATGTACATTGACTAGTGTTCAGGAAGAACAATATTAGTCAGGTTGTGGTAGCGGTCAAGTTAAGGAAAGATTTAGATGTTTTTCTCAAAGATATAGTATTTATATGGTATTAACAATCTATGATTCTAACCATAACTTATTTGGTTAAGCGATGATAAAGTTTTCATATTTGCAAACACTGAGATAGGTAGAACTTTTATGTTCTTGATAAACCATCTAGTATATCAGAGATCGGTGAGTGGTAAAGAATATGAAATTATTTCTAATCATTTGATGACATGGAATTAAGGTTATACATCCAATGTATTGATATTTACTATTGTGGGTCCACAAAACACACCCCATTTTCATCCTCTGACCATGGGGACCCCCCTTCTTTTTTGTCTTTTGGTCTTTTGAGTCTGCCCCCCTTTCCTAGTTCCTCACAAGTGGGTCTCATTATGAGCCTGTTGAGCCTAGTCAAGACATTTTTTTTTCCTTTTTTCCTTTTCAACATTTAGGACCTAGAGTCCTCTAAAGCTTTGAAATGGCCTAAAGGCTGAAGCCCTACCTTTTCGGTGTTTTTTGCCTCCAAAAACATCGAAAGGCTGAAGGACAGAACCTTCGAACCTTTCGGTGTTTCGGACCTTGAAACACCAAAAGGTGTTGATGTCCTCCATGGGATATATAAAGGCTTAAAGCCCTAAATTTTCCACACTCTAATTTTTCCTCTTGCATCTTTGGTGCTCCTCATGACTTCGTCATTTCATTGTCCTTGCTCCTTGTGGCTGATTTCCATTTGCCTTTGACCTCTCTTGTCCCCATCCTCCACTCCTATCTCTTGAGAGGTAGGTTTTTCCTCACTTCTAAGTGATTTTCTTTCTTCAATGTTTAGGTTTAAGTTTTTTTTGCACCTTTGGTGTCTGTAGAGTCCGGTGCACCTCCCCCACCTAGTCCTTAGGGTTTTTTTTTCACCCTTGGGCTTGTAGGAGAGGCCCCTTCCTACCTTGTCGATCTTTTTTTCCCTCTTTCTTTTTTCGTTTGACCTTAAGGTTTTCCCTATCAGGACCTTTGTCACAGGTTTTAAGCCTCCAAAATGCCAAAAACTGGGTCAGGTCCTTTTGGTCACCCAAGTCTTTCACACCTCTAGCCTTTTCGATATTTAAGAACTCTGAAATGACCAAAACACTGACACATCCAAACCACTGAAGTGTGGTCATCCCTCTACAAATTTTCTACTTTCAGAGTCTGAGATCCCGTTCAAACTTTTACACCCCAGAAGCCTGAAAGGGTTGGTTCCTCATCTTTTGTTCTTTTCACACTTTTGGCCCTTTTAGACCCTGACCCAGCTTTTGGACACTAGCGTCCAAAAGCCCAAAAAGGCTAAAAGTGTGAAATATGCATTTATGGCTACTTGAATAACTTTTATGCTTTTGTTTTCCTAGATTAATCATTTTTTCCTATTTTTTAGTTTCCTTTTCAATAAGACACTGGTACTTGCATCTTTCTTGTAGGAATGCCTGAGAAATGAACTGCATCACCAATGAAGAACCTATACAAGGGGAAAAACCCCCCTTTGAAGATCAGGAACAAGAAAATTGAGATCACCAATACTGAAATTGGGAACGTGGACTGGGATCAGCTTCTAGAAAGATGTTCCCAACCAGTAGGGAGATCCAAGGACTGCACCTCACTAGTCCTATCAGCCCTGGTCAATGTAGTGACCCACCCCATGGTTGTCTCATCATCTGAGCTAATCATGACCTTGGAAAACCACTACAGTCGAGATGAAAGGGTGGTCTAAAACACAAAGGGACAGGTGGTACTAAACATAAGACCAAATATCATAAAAGAGATCTTCCACCTCCATAAAGGCATAGAAATGTTCTATGAATTATTCATTGAAAAGGGCCTTAGATGGTTCACAAAAAAAGGAGAAGAGGTGTGTGATATTGTCAAAAAAAACTACCTCCATCAACCTCTCCCCAAAAACAAACTAGATAAGATAGACCTGAGGAGGGGGTACATGAAACATGACATTCAAGTGGTAGTAACACTACTAAGCTGAGTGTATAGACTACCTCAGTCTATCCAACTTGAGAATTGGATGATCCTCCTAATATAAAATATCAGAGGCCATAACGCTAGGTTCGATTGGGGCAGCATCATTAGGGACAGGTTGGATGAACAAATTATTACAGTAAACCACAATCCCAAATTTTATATGAGTACCTACATAGTGTACTTATTAGTAGCATGGGTGAACTACCCAGGGCTCACCAAGAGGGGGAACATAAATGATCCAAATGCATGGCCCCACATTGTATATCCATAGATAATGAGAAGGGAAAACATGCCAAAAGATATCCATGACTACAGGATAGCCAATGATGCCTTCATCTTTTCAATCATCTAATCCATTAAAGGTGATTTCACAAAGAGGATGTCAAAAGAAGAAGTTTCCAAGGTGAGGGTCATTGGGGCCTATTATAGACAGTTTAGAACATTCACATACATTTGGGTAGCAGGATCAACTTTGAATCCAAAGAAGCTGCCCAGGTATCCATCTGATTGGGTAATCACTCTAGAAATGGCCAGGCAGCTAGAAGATGCCTATGAACATATAAAACACAACAAGAAGCACTGCTAGGATTTCCCTATTAATCTAGGCCCATACACTCTACAAGAGATGAAAGTCTACAAATCCTTGGCTTTCAAGTGGGATGAGTTCCCACTTCAACTCTACAAAATAGTTTGGCCTAGGTTTGACTCAATAGGTACATACAGCCACATTATTGGTAGATTTTATTTTCATGAACCCCATCTTGAATACCCCTGGATGAAATGTGTAGATTATCATGAGGTTATAATTAGGGACTACTGCGGGATGTCCCTTACCCTTGCATAGGAAACTTTGAAGACCCCAATTCCCCCAAAGGTTTGGGAACATGATTGAGAAATGGAGATGGAGGCCATTTACACTATGGATAACATATACAATAGGCCCATCATGAATGCAAAAATTGATAAGGATGAGAATGATGTCATTGAGTTTTGAGCTAGGCATGTGTTCTAAATGACTCAAACATGGATCAAAATGCCTCATAAGATGGATCCAATCCTATTGAAGACCCTGATGGATCCATCTGAGAAGGCGGATAAGAAATGTAGGGAGAAGTCTACCTTTCCCAAGTATAAGAAAGCACCACCACAGAAGCCAAGAATATTTTATGGACATAAACATCTAGTAGAGTACAGTTCGAATCCAGGGCACAAAGCTCCAAAAATAAGAATGACTGGGCAAATAGATCCTCCAGTAGGGTCATCATAGGCTCCACTAGACAAAGGCCCATCCACTTCTTCCCAATGAAGAAGCCATGGGGATCTTGATGATCAAGGCATCATAAACCTAAGGACTAATTCCATACCAAAAGGAATGGTAGAGGTTGAAAGGATTTTTGACAGTGATGGGACTACCATGAGGAGACACCTAGACACAACACCGAATGGTAAAGAGTGTGAGACACACAACCTTGGCACAGAAGAGGAACCAAGAGAAGTTCACATTGGAAAAGTGGGTACCAAAGAAGAAAAGGAAAGAATGGTCCAACTCCTCACTGAATATTAGCATTTCATAGCCTTAGTTATAGTACACAATATTCCTCTAAATACAAACATATAACACCTCGGTCATAGTACACAATATTCCTCTAAAAATAGACTCCAAACCTTTTAGAAAACACCAAAGACCTGTGAACCCTACTATGGAGTCATTGATCCAAAAGGAAATCCAAAAGTTACTAGATGCCAGAATAATCTTTCTAATCTGACATTCCACCTGGGTCGTGAACTTGGTGCCAGTAAGAAAGAAGACTGGGGAGATCAAATTGTGCGTAGACTTCTGGAACCTAAATAAGTCCTCTCAGAAAGACAACTACCCTCTCCTATCTCTCAATGAAGTATTGCAAATAGTCAATGGATCTTAGATGATGTATTTCTTGGATGGTTACTCAAGATATAATCAAGTAATGGTACAGGAAGAGGACATGCTAAAAATAGCATTCACAGCCAAATGGGGAATATTCGCCTACTGACAGATGCCCTTTGGTCTGATTAATGTTGGAGCCACTTTCCAAAGGGAAATGGACATAGCCTTCAAGGGGCTAGTGGGAAAGTGCATTATCATTTATATGGAAGATCTCATAGTCTTTTCAAAGCAAAGAGCCGACCACATAGATGATCTCAAAAAATGCCTTCAAAGGTGCCAAAAATATGGGATTTCACTCAATCCCAAGAAATGTGTGTTTGGGGTAACCGAAGGAAATATGTTGGGACATATTATTTCAGAAAATGGGATAGTCATAGACCCCAAAAGGGTGGAATCCATTCATAAATTTACACTGCTTCATAGTCGCAAAGAGTTGAAATATTTCTTCGGGAAGATTAACTTCGTAAGAAAGTTCATCAGTGGCTTCACAGAAATAGTGAAGTCCTTGAATGACATGCTCAAGAAGGATGCTAAGATTAAGTGGACTACCCTAGTAAAGAAATATTTGAGGAGATAAAGGGCACCATTTCCATGGCTCCAATCCTCGCCATCCCGAACTACACTATTCCTTTCAAAGTATACTCTTTTGCATCGACACACTCATGCGCAAGTATCCTCACTCAAAAGAAAGATGGGAAGGATGAGAGACCCATAGAATTCATGAGTTGACCCTTTAAGGATGCTAAGACTAGGTACCCAAACCTAGACAAATAATATTTTTCTCTTGTCAAAGCGATGAAGAAGTTTTGACACTACATTCTGAGGAGAAAAGTCTTTGGGATAGTCCCTGACGTAGCTATGAAGTCTTCATTGATGCAGAATGATCTGGGAGAGTGAAGAGGGAAATGGATGGAAATTATACAATATTTTTACTTAGAGATCCAACCAATGTAGTAGTGAGAGGCTAAGGCCTGACGAAGCTGATCTCCAAAGTTGAAGAAGGTCTTGTATGCCAGACCTACACCGATCAAGGTGTGATCACTGATATATGGTATCAAGACATAGTTTACTACCTATTGCAGAATCACTGCACAAAGGGGATTAATGGTTCACAGAGAAGAGCTCTAAAAATCAAAATCATCTCCTACATGCTAAATAATGGCTAGTTGTATAAATTAAATTATGAGGGTTTGTACCTCAGGTGTCTGGATAGGCTAGAAGAAAAACAAGTCCTAGAAGATTTTCATGACAAATATGGGATAGGGAACGGTTTAGCTGAAGAAACTCCTCACCAGATCTTGAGAGCAATATATTTCTGGCCAAAAATATTTAAAGACACTGGAAAACATGTGTGATCATGCCACACTTTCCAAACAAGTGCAAACCGGGAGAGAAATCCAGCAATGCCCTTATAGCTAGTATATTAGGTATGTTTGTTTTCCCAATTTGGCTTAGATTTTGTTTGAGTGATTAACCCCCCTTCATCTTTAGGACACAAGTTTATTATGATAGCCACTAATTCTTGAACATGTTGGATGGAGGCCCAAGCACTGAAGAATTGCACCATGGAGTTCGTAACCAAGTTCTTGGAGGAGCGCATCATAACTAGGTTTGGAATGCAATTTTATCTGGTATGTGACAATGCTCCCTCTTTGTCCTCCATCTCTCTCACCCAATGGACCTTCAAAAACTAGATAATCCTCAAATTCTCCTCAAATTACTATCCATAAGGCAATGGCATAGTATAATCTACCAACAAAAACTTGACAGCAGTCATCAAACATCTCCTAGACGATAATCCTCAGGATTGGCACACGCAACTGAAGTATGCCCTATGGACTAATCAGGTGAGGATTAAGAATTCCTTGGGTACATCCCCATACCAACTGGTCTATGGATTGCAACCGATCTTCCTCATGAACTTGAAAATCCTAATTTTGAGATTTATGGACCAGTACATGGGAGGCAAAGATCGAGTACATGTTAGGCTCATGAATCTCCTCAACCTAGAGGAGAAACAAACATTGTCCCTAGAGCATGTATCAAAGCACCAAGCCATCATCAAGAGGTGGTTCAACAAGAGAGCCACCATTAAAGCCTTTAGGATCTCAGACCTTGTCCTCATGTGGGATAAGGCAAAAGAAAAGTCGGGTAGCCACACCAAATTCCAAAAATTGTGGACAGGCCCTTATCAGATATCAGAGAACTTGGGGGAGAATACTTTTAGGATTAGCATCTTAAATGGAGAACTGACCCCATTTCTAGTCAATGGGAAATTCCTCAAAAATTATTTTGGATCCTAAGCGGGACTCCCTTCCATCCCTTGTATCATAGTCATTTTTGCTTTCTTTGTTTTATTTCGTTCTTTTGTCATCCTTGTCGTCAGTCCTTTCTTCTATCTGTGGTCATTACTCCTTTTTGTCAGGGCTCATTTTTCATTGGGGAAAGTGTGTCTTGGATTCATTCCAAGTGGTTCCTAAATGGGAGCAGAGGTATTTCTTTGTCAAATTCTCCAAGGAAACATACAGCGCAGAGAACACTCCAAAAGAAAAAATGATGACATCTATCATTGGAAAACAGGAAGAGGTTGAAAACTCGGTCATCCTAATAACCAAAACACATTAAGAAATGACACCCAAGAATGTTGGTTTCTTGAGCATTTGTTAGTTACAACTAACCTTAGTACATGGATTTGGGTACCCACTGATCCCAAAACCCAACTCTAAATGAATTCAAAGTTAGTAGCAAAAGAAAGAAATAGCTGAAGAAAGAGAAGAAAGATCACACAAAAGAAAAGTTTCCCGAAGAGGTCACAAGTGTGAAATCTGGGTGGCATAGCCTAATCACTGCTTGGATCAGTCAAAGAAGAGAATATGGACCTGAACACATAAAATACATGTACATCCAAAACCCAATACATTTCATGCACTCAGAAGAAAATAAGAACAACTGTCCAAAGAATAGAACTCTCAAGAAAAAGCTACAGCCTAGCAGGTAGAACAGACTAGGGTGACTATGACAACCTCTACCATGACTATTAACACCTGATTGGTAGTAGAGAAAGGTTATACCTGGGATTCAGAGAAAACTTTTTCGGGGCTATGGATGCCTGACAAGCAACAAAGCTCTTTCTGAGAAGCCCTGGTCTACATGGCGAAGGTTGGGAATAGTTGGAAAATATATTGGTTACCATAAACAAAGGTCAAGAAATGAACACACGTGAGCACACACTGGAAAACCAGAAGAAAACTTCAAAAATGGAATTCATTGAAAGATCATCAACATGGACATCTCTTGATTTGTTTTCTACTGTAAAGTTATAATTTGGAAGAGTCTTGATAATGAAGAAATGCCTTAGTCATTCCTCCTTTTGTTGGGGCTATTTTTTGTGGCTCCATAATACACACCCCGTTTTGGTCCTCTAACCATGGGAACTCCCCTTCTTTTTTGTCTTTTGGTCTTTTGAGTCCACCTCCCCTTTCCCAGTTCCTCACAAGTGGGTCTCATTATGGGCTTGTTGAGCCAATTCAAGACATTTTTGGCCTTTTTGCCCTTTTAACATTTTGGAGGACCTAGAGTCCTCCAAAAATCCAAAATGGCCAATAGGCCAAAGCCTAGCCCTTTCAATATTTTTGGCCTCTGAAAACACTGAAAGGATGAAGGAATAAACCTTCAGACCTTTCAGTGTTTCAGACCCCAAAACACCGTAAGGTGTTGACGTCCTCCATGGGCTATATAAAGGCTTAAAGCCCTAAAGTTTCCTCACTCTGCTTTTTTCCTCCTGCATCTTCGGTGCTCCCCGTGACTTCATCATTTTGTTGCCCTCAATCCTCATGGCTGATTTCCCTATGCCTTCAGCCTCTCTTGTCCCCATACTCCACTCCTAGCTCTTGACAGGTAGGTTTTTCCTCACTACCTAGTGATTTTCTTTCTTCGTTGTTTAGGTTAAGTTTTTTTTCATCTTTGGTGTCTATCCATTCCAGTGCGCCTCCTCCACCTAGTCCTTATGGTTTTTTTTGTGTCATTGGGTTTATGGGAGAGGCCCCTTCCTACCTTATCAGTCTTTGTTTCCCTCTTTCCTTTTTTGTTTGTCCTTAGGGTTTTCCCTATTGTGACCTTTGTCACAGGTTTTCAGCCTCTGAAAGGCCAAAAACTGGATCAGGTCCTTTTGGTTGCCCAATTCTTTCACACCTCCATCCTTTTCAACATTTTAGACCTCCAAAATGACTGAAACATAGACAATTCCAAGCTACCAAAGCGTGGTAGTCCCTTTGCAAATTTTAGAGTTTTGGAGCCTGATATCCCATTCGGACTTTCACACCCTGAAAACCTAAAAGAGTTGGTTCCTCATCATTTTTTATTTTCACACTTTCTTCCCTTTCAAACCCTAGCCCAATTTTTGGCATCTAAAAGCCCAAAAAGGCTGAAAGTGCGAAATCTACATTTATGGCTATTTGAAGAGCTTTTCTGCTTCTATTTTCCTAGATTAATCTTTTTTCCTGCTTTTTAGTTTCCTTTTCAATAAGACACTAATACTTACATCTTCCTTGTAGGAATGCCTAAGAAATGGATTGCATCACTGATGAAGTACCTATAAAAGGGGAACAACCCCCCTTTAAATATTGGGAACAAGAATATTGAGATCATCGATACTAACATCATGAACGTAAACTAGGACCAGTTCCTGGCAAGATGTTCCCAACCAACAGGGAGATCCAAGGATTGCACCTCACTAGTCCTATCAAGCCTAGTCAATGTAGCGGCCCACCCCATGGTTTTCTCATCATCTTAGCTAATCATGACCTTGGAAAACCACTATAGTCTAGATGAAATGGTTGTCTGAAACACAGAGGGACAAGTGGTACTAGACATAAGACCAGTTATCATATAAGAGGTCTTCCACCTCCATAAAGGCATAGACAAGTTCTATGACTTCTTCATTAAAAAGGGCCTCAAATGGTTCACCAACAAAGGAGAAGAGGTGTATGATATTGTCAATAAAAACTACCTCCAGCAACCTCTCCCCAAAAACAAACTAGACAAGATAGACCTCAAGAGGGGGTACACGAAAAATGACATATAGGCAGTATTAATACTACTAAGCCAAATATATGGACTACCTTAGTCCATCCAGCTTGATAATTGGATGATCATCCTTATAGAAAAGATCAGAGGGTGTAAGGCCAGGTTCGATTAGAGCACCATCATTAGTGACAGGTTGGATGAACATCTAATTGCAGTAAAACACAATCCCAAATTTTATATGAGTATCTACATAGTGTCCTTATTAGCAGCATGGGTGGACTACACAGGTCTCACCAAGAGGGGTAGCATAAATTATCTAAATGTATGACCCCACATTGTATATCCATAGCTAATGAGATGGGAAAATATGCCAAAAGATAGCACTGACTACAGGATAGCCAATGATGCCTTCATCTTCGCAATCATCCAATCCATGGAAGGTGATTTTGTGAAGAGGATGTCAGAATAAGAAGCTTCCAAGGTGAGGTCCATTGGGGCCTATTATATATAGTTTAGAAAATTCACATACATCTGGGTAGCATGATCAACTTTGAAGCCAAAGAAGCTGCCCAGGTATCCATCTGATTGGGTAATCACTCTAGAAATGGTCAAGCAGCTAGCAAATGCCTATGAACATATAAAACACAAGAAGAAGCACTGTTTGGATTTCCCTATTTCTTTGGGCCCATACAGTCTACAATACATGAAGGTTTTAAAATCCTTGGATTTCGAGTGGGATGAGTGCTCACTTCAACTCTACAACACAGTCTGGCCCAGGTTCGACCCAATAGGTACATAAAGCCACATTATTGGTAGATTCTATATTCACAAACCCCATCTTGAAGACCATTGGATGAACTGTGTAGATGATCATGAGGTTAGAATTAGGGACTACTACAATATGTCCCTTACCCTTACATAGGAAACTTTGAAGACCCCAATTCCCCCAAAGCTTTGGGAACATTATTTTGATAGGGTGATGGATTCCATTTACACTACGGATAAAATATAAAATATGCCCATCATGAATGCAAAAATTGATAAGGATGAGAATGATGACATTGAGTTCTAAGCTAGGCATGTGCTCCAAATGATTAAAACATGGATCAAAAGGCCTCATAAGATGGATCCAATCCCAGTGAAGACATTGATGGATCCATCCCAGAAGGCGGATAAGCAACGCGGGGAGAATTCTACCTTGCCCAAGTATAAGAAAGTACCACTACAGAAGCCAAGCATAGTCTATGGCCACAAAAATGTGGTAGAGTATGGTCCAAATCCAAGGCACAAAGATCCAAAAACTAGAATAACTGGGAAAAGGAGGAGAACTTATGTGTCTCCACAACTGGAAACTGTACAAGAAGAGCCAGAAGAAGAAGAAGAGGTACCTCTGATCAAAAGGAAAATATCTCAGAGGGGGAAGGAAAAGGAGACTTCTAGGAAACACATAGAAGATCTTAAATAATAGGACAATCCCCTGGATGCCTTAGGCTTAGATGAGTTCTATATATCTGATTTTGAAGGCCTGAAGGCTTTGCAGAATAGGAGAAGGACACGCTTGATTTAGCAATAGGGTATGACACAGGAGCTCCATCACTCTTTCAGCCTTAGGTGACCCTCACTTCACCTCTAGCCCAGTTCACCAATCCCACACTAAATGTGCCAATCACAGGGATAAGTTCTAGCTCTAGACAAGGGCCTAAGACTCAAGATACTAAGGTATCTAAGAACATAGCAGTGCATAAAGTTGTGGGAGAAAGTTCTACTTCTACTCCACCACTTCACATTCCCACTCCACCAACTTCTCTCTCACTTCCAATTCCTACTCCACCACCATCTCTCCCAAATCCAATACCAACTCTACCTCCAACTACTACCCTCCCACCTCCCATTCTAACTCTTCCTAAACCTACTCCACCACCATCAGTCCCTTTGCCTTGCTCCATCCCAACCCCCTGTGGGTCAGTAAGTACAGAAGTCATGTCACCTTTCAAAACCTCACTGGAGGCCATGACTGGTCTTAATGTGGAAGTGTTTATCAGCTCCTCAGGGGATGAAGGCCAAGAAAAGGAAGGACAAGATAGGGTACCAGAAGAAGAAAAGGTAGAAAATGAAAGGGGACAAGGACAAGGAAAAGGAAAAGGAATGAATGAGGGATAAGGTGAACAGGGAAGGGAATAGGATAAAGAGTCACTCGGATCCCAAAGCTTAGCTTTAGTCCTCTATGTTTCCCTATATGATCCAGTCACCACATTTAGTAAACCTACTTTTTTTACTAAAGAGATTCATCTAAGGAAGAGAAATTACATAGATGAGAAAGAATGAGAAAATATAGACATGGCATTCTTGGGGAAATATTTTGACCAGGGAGAAGCCAACATACCAGCAGCAACCATATCATATGTCACCCAAGACACTATGGGTCACTGGAAGGCACAAGTTGAAATTCCTTCTACTAGCACTTCTTAGACACAAGCGACCCCTGAAGATTACACATTCTAAGAAGTAGACTTGGGTGAACCCACTAGGGAAGGGAGGAAAACATTGGTAGCCTTAGGGCTTAAGCATGCTCTAAGATTCATGAGCAAGAACGAGGAAACCATAAAGTCCTTAACAGAGCATAATGAGGCTTTGAAAATTTTCATTCACAAAATGGTGGGTCCCATTGATCCAAGTTTCCCAGAGGCCTCATTACAGGTCATATTAGAGAAAAGGGCCACTTCATATTTTTTGGTAGGCCTTACCCCTTCCTTCATCCAAGCAAGTGCAGATTGGAAAAATGACTTTGAGAAGTATGGAGAAGGGGCCATCAAATTGGTGTCTAAACCTTACAGGTTCATCTTGATCAAAGCTACAAAGTTGATATACTTGATCGAGAATGAAGGTGGCTTAGATTTTGAGATAAGAAAATGTCAGGCCACCCTCCAAGACCTAAAAGTAATAAAGAAGTAATTCTTCCATATGTTAGTGAAGATATATGATGGAAAAGAGATAGACAACTTTGAGACCTAGATCAAGTGTATAGCCAAGGTAATTAAGGTCTATGAAGAGTGTTAAGCCCACATATTGGAAAAATAGTAGGATTTCTTGGAGTGGGTGGAAGACATAGATGTTTTCTTCATAAGGATTGGCCTTGACTTATACTGGGATGAAGACAAACGTATCCTAGAGCCATCAAAAGAAGTGGTTCAACATTTTAGAGATATTATGGTAGGTATCCATACCAAAGAGGCCTTACACCATTTGTTTTATTCAAAAGAAGAGATGCAGAGAATGTCTAAGCATGAAGAAGAGATTAAGTTCTTTGCTTCTGAATTGACCATCTCCAGAGAGAAGCAAGAATGAAAGGTCAGCAAAGTGAAGAGGAAAGAAATAAACTATGAAGGAGTTCAAGAGATAATATAGAGGCTCACAGATGCCCATCTGGAGGTCTTTCCCAACTAACACCTCATATTGATTCAACAGTTTTGTAGAAGGATAGTTTTCTACACTTAGAAAAAAATTTCCAAAGGCAAAGTTCAGCCTTTTGGTCTTTTGGCCTTTCAGCCCCCTCAAGCTATACAGTTTTTGGCCTTTCAGCCCCTCTAGTTTTTTTCCTTTTGACCTTCTAGACATTTTGTCCTTTTGGTCTTTTCATTGTTTCTACCTCTGAAAGGGCCAAAAATTCCAGACCTTCAGAGTTGGTTCGACACTTAGCAATTTTTGGGTACTTAAAAAACTTCAGAGTAGAGGTCGGGGGCCAAAATTATGAGTGTTTCGAGTGAGATCACTTTTTTTCATGGCAGATGAACTCCAAATCAGATTGGTGCCTAGCTTGAGTTCATTTTGGAAGGACTAAGGGTCCCCTATCAGTTCCCAATGCAATAAGAACCTCCAGATGAAATTCCAAGGAAGAACTCCAAGAATCAAGAAGGAGACTCCAAGTTCTTAGAAGAAACCCTATCTTCTTTCTCTTTCTTTTCTTGATGAGTTTGATCCCTCTTGTATGGACAAACTTATTGTAAATGGATTTAAAATCCATGCAAGTTGTTTAGTGTTAGTTAGCAGTAGTTTCCTTTCAGAAAAGTTTTAGTTTTAGCTTATGTTCTTTAATTTAGACTCTCTGATGCCCTAATTTTTGCATTTAGAGTTTGTAGATCAGAACTCTACATATTGTACTCAAAGGCAATGTAATAGGGTCAAATCCCTAATGCAATAAAAATATACATTTGGTGCTTCATTCGTGGTGTGTTAATTATTTCTATCTATGCAAAATTGGTGAATGTGTGCATACATTGTTCATTATTTTCAAAGAGCCTTTTGTTTTGTTGTGTTTCAAATTCACGTTTACATAAGTTGGAGTTTGTTATTGTCTATCTACCTTGCTGTGACAAATGCATGGAAGGGATCATCTATTGGGCTTAACAATAAATTTGTCTTGTAGGTGCGCACATTTTGGTGGCTTAAAAATTTGATATATTTTGAATATCTTGCACGAGTGAATTCATCTTCTCTCAAAATGCTTACATCCATTGGGTATAGAATTGTGACTTTTTCTGATTTATACCTTGTGGGTTTGTTCAAAATATCTTCATCATTCAATTCGCGAGGAAGGGTTTATAGCAGTTTATATCCATAGGATTTCATTTGAGAATTTTTCTTTATTTATTTTTACCTTTCTCCTTTAAATTATGTCATAAATCTGAAAGTAATCATCTTGAAAATACAAAATTGCATTTTTAATTCAAACACCAATTTTTTTTTAAATGGAAAAGACCAAAAATTACTAAATTTGTTTTGCAGTTTGATGTCTTGAACATACCAGCAAAGGCCTCCTCGTGAACATTCACATTTATCTTCAACTGAGTAACCAGACCCGACCCTGGAGAACCTTGGGAATAATGTCAGTATTCTTTCAAGAGAGGAAATCAAATCTTGAGATCCTAGCAAGTTGACTTGTGTAAAAACAACGCTCAACATTTACAAGATTGAGGCAAACATTTAAAATAGATTTAAGGTGTTGCATTAGAGATGTAAAAGCATGTTTTATTGTCTTGGAGATATAAACTTGCAGATCATATCTTGACCTAACACAGTCATGATAAATCATTACTTTCATCAAGATTATCAATTTGACACATGGTACTATATCAGGAAAGTGATTTAAAGATCATTCTTAGCTCGGTGCAAGATGTTTTTATAAGGAAACAGAGAGAGTTGTTGTTTTTGAAGAGTTTTCTTTTGGATGATTAGGGTTTTATAGTTGAAGTTGTGATCAGAGAGGAGAGAAAGCAAAGAGCATTTATAGAGTACAGAGGTATAGAGTACAAAGAACTTATAGGTGTAAGACCAGAAAAAGGCGTAAAATTCATATTCTAGAGTAACCACAAAACCCTAAACAATATGCAAACCCATCTAATCTATCATAAAAGCCATTTGAAATGATATTATAAAGATAAACCATAAAAAAAACTCAAAAACCCCCCTTCAAATGCAGCTTCCATGTTCTCCTTTCTTCTTTATTTATTTGATTAATGTATCTCTTTGCTAATGACACAATTGCACAAAGATTTGAAAGCCAAGTTGATAGAAAGAATACTGGGAGATAGTGGTTAACCAAAGAAATACAAAATGATCTCAATTTATAGACATGAGAGACCCATTTGTAGAATTAGTAAGTGAATGCACAAATTAGTATGCATAAATCAATGAATAAATAGAGGAAAATGGAAGAAGCAAACTAATAGGAAAATGGGAGCACAATTAAATGAAAATGGATAGGGAAAGGTGGAAGATCTCATGGAGATAATTAATAGGAGATGAAGCACAATTAGAGGTAGATGATAAATGAGGTGGATTTATGAGGAATTAATGAAATTAAGAATTCAATATTCCTCATAAAAGAATAATTAGCATTTATGAAATCCTAAAATTCCATAAACTAGAAATTAGCCAATTAATTAATAGGAAATTAATTAATTATGGAGACTTAGGATAGGGAATGAATAAATATAATTATTCATAAAGTTTAGGGATAAATCATAGGTCATTCATCCTAGGAGGACAAATTAGTGGATTATTGGTCAAATTGAAGGCATTAATGTGCAATTGAATTGATTTTGATAATATTGATAAGGATTATGATAGTTTCAAGGCATTGATGAACTTTGACAATGCGCTCAAATAATGATGTTTGAAAATTATTAAATAGAATAATTGAAGTTTGATGATGTCATAGGATTGATAATGAATAAGGAGACATTGATTAACTTGGACAATCTTCCTAAGATAATGATGATCTTCAATAGCATTGATGAACTTGGAAAATACTATTTAATTGATGATGATAGGTTGGTAACGATAACTGCATTGATGAACTTGGACAATGTTATCAAATGGATGATGAAAATATATGAAGCATTGATGAACTTGGACAATGCACCTAGAATAATGAGATTGAATTAATGATGACAATATTGACTAGATTTGGAAAGGATTTGATTTATTTATAGAGTGTTTTAACTAGGCATCGATGATCTTGGACAATGCCCTAGAATGGTTGGAATGAGTCCAAAATGATTTTGGAATGATTAGGAAGAGAATAGGATAGATTTGAATTGATTTAGGATAATTTGATGTGGTTTAGGCTCATTTAGGATGAAATAGGATCAGTTTAGGAATATTTAGGATTGATTGGGATTGATCAATTTGGCCAAGAGGACAGAAATCTTAGCAAATAATTGAACAATTTGCAATGTTCAATTATCGAAGAAAGACACAATGTTGTCATATAATAAAGATCATATGCACAACATAGAATAATAATTAGAGAGAAAAACAATGTTTCAATTGTAATTCCAAAAATGTTAAAATACGTAGACTAGCAGGCTCGAACCATTTTTTAGCATCTACAATAGGATCTATAACACAAAAAGTGCTACATCCATATCACTCTTCTTGGTGTACCCTAATAGTTGCAATAGGTCAAATCCTCTAACAAGGTGAAATTTAATAGGTTCTTATTTGTAAATCCTTTAACATGGTAGCTTCTTTATTGATTTTTAAATCCTATAGAGAGCTAGATCATAGCTAATCTTTTTGTACTCCTAATAGTGTACTAATCACTTCTAACTGAGTGAACCCTCAGAAAGGTTATTTGTAGCTCCTAAAAGGAAAACTCATTTACTATAGTATTGGGCTTGTGTTTTTCATCCCCACCATTATTTTTTGCCTCTTAAAATGGTTTCCACGATAAATTATTTGTGTTATGTGTGTCAAAGTTGTGGATGCTTGAAATATTTTATTGTTATTTGTTTATTTCATTCATATGATTTGAAGTAAAGAAGTTGCTAGTGTAGTTAATCATATTGGTGGTTGAATTAGGTCAATACTTATTTGTATTGATTCACCCCCCCCCCTCTCAATCACAAGTTGTCCTACAACTTCTTTGTTGGATGGTATTGTGACCAGTAATTCTATTTTATTGATATGGTTTTGTTGTTTTGTTGGTCCAAAGGTTGGTGCTCCAAAAGGATGGTGCTTTGGAAAATCTATTTCATTGGTGTATTTTTTGATATTCTTTTTTAACAGTGGTCTTAAATTTTCTTTTGTTTCAGATATGGTTTGTGGCAGTATGGTTTTGCTATTTTTTTTTATTTTGGTTCATGTTGATTTGGTTCAAAGGCATAATTTATAGCATGTTATTTCTTATTGGAATATGGTTATTGTGGAATTTGGTAACATATTATTTTTTAAAAGGCAATGTGTGTGGTGTGGTCCACTTTTCATCCTCCCCACTATGGAATGTTTAGTCTGGACATATTTCAAAATTATGTTGGCTGACTTGGTAATTCAGTATAGTATTATTGGTATTATGGTAGCTTTTGGAGGAGATATGAAGATTGGTCATTTTTAGATTAATTGGTTGTCATTTATGGAAACATGTTTATTAAATATTCTTGGATAAATCAGTAAGATCTGTACATGATCAAAAAATTCAGATACATTTAACTATGCTTATAGGTGTCCAGGAAGAATAGTTTTAGTCAGTGAAATTGGTAGTGGTCGAGTTACAGATAAATTCAAGGGATGTGATCTTAGAGGATACACTCATATGGTATGAGGAAGGCATGGTTCTGATCGCAATAGCTAATTCAATGTTTGGAGTGAATTATGTTTTTGTTGTGGAAGACAGTGTACCTATTGGGTCACTAATCATAATTTCATGATGAATCAGTTAAGGCAGTGGATCTAAGGTTGGATATCATTTATGGAAGTGTATATTACATTTTTGAGATGACGTATTAGGTATGACTGATATTGATTTTAAGGAGGTTGATAATTATTTTGTGCCAACTTGGATGGAAATTTTTTAGGTCTTAAACCACTTAAGAACACATTATGTAAGGAGAGGTAAATCATGTGATTTAGGGTTGTGATCATATTTTGAAGATCAGAGATTGAAGAAGAAGAGATCAGTATAGGTGCAGAAAGGATCTAATGGGAAATTAATGTCATTCTACAGATCATTGTTGCCATTATTTTCCTAACAGTTGCAGTAGGTTAAATCCCTTAATTGGGTAGATCTTAACATGTCTTTATTGTAAATCCTTTAATATGGTAACTTTTTTATTAAAGTTTGAAATCCTCTAACATGGTAGACTCTAACAATTCTTTTGGTACTTTTAACAAGGTACTAGTCACTTTTAACAGGGTGAACCCTAGAACAGGTATTGTAGCTCCTAAGAGGGAAAGCATTTTTACCAAAGTAAGGAGATTTGTGGGTGTCATCCCCGCCATGATTTTTTCCCTCTAACAAGGGTTTCCACATGAAAAATCTATGTCATATGTGATTCTTTTATGGATGCGCGATGTTTTTTACTCTTATTTGGTATTATTAATTGCATGTTTCATTTGCTGGAAGTTGTTGATTATCTTTGTTAGATCACTTGAGAAATTTATTAAGTATTTGTTTACATTTATTCACTCCCCCCCTCTCCCCTCTCAATTCTTGTTCATAATAAAAATTGGTATTAGAGAACTAGTCCTCTTTGTATTAAGTTTAACCGCTTGAGGAAAAGATCCCTAATAACAAACATGGAGAGTTATAGGTATGAGAAACAGCTTGATTATGCAAACAGTGTAATAAATGAACTAAAAGAAAAGCTTAGGAACTCCCATGAAAAAATAAGAGAACTCACTGAGAAATTAATGTAAATTCAAGATTACATTGACCAATTGTCTGAAGGAAGAATTTGAGGAAGCAATTTTAGATTTGATAGATAAGAAAAATGTGTTAGAATAGTCCCAAAGGATAACTGAGAGGGGGGGGGGTGAATCAGTTATCAATAAATTTAATTCTTTTCTTCTTTAACTTTAGAATACAAAAAAGTAAATGCTTAATCAGATAAAACTGTACACAACACACAATTTGATTACGAGGAAACCAAATGGTAAAAACCCCGGTGGGAATTAGCACCCACAAAGAACTATACTTGATTATAGTAATCCATGTTAGAAGATATTTCAACCCTTTTAGGAGTTGTACTTTATAATGCAATAAGTATAGTGACCTGGTTAAGGGTCTGACCCTGTTAGGAGTCTTTTACAAATAACCCTGTTAGGGGTGGTGGACTCACTGTCCAAAAGCTCACTGCTTGATGGTGAAGGCTACAACCTTCTATATAAAATAAATGCACTATATCTAATGATGAACTATAGAGTAGACCTATTGTCTTGATCAATTCCAGTGTATTACAATCTTTCACTTCTTCTTCACATAGACTCTTGATGAATGAACCAACTCTGATAATCTACTTTGTACATCTTTCACCTCTTTTCGCATCGTTCACACTTAGCGTATCACAATTGACTTTCTATAAGTATCTTTCTCAATGTATGAGATCATGGGACCTATAAGACAACTCTTCATATCATCCTTGTTAGCTCTACTAAGCACACAAACATAATTACAACCGCGCAAGTCTAAACTAAATAGACGTGATGCTTCACTAAGTCGGCCTCACCAAATTAACTCTAACTTTGCAATCTTCTTGAAACATGTTTGGCACCTTTAGATGAATATCATCAACTCATAACTAAACATGAATATATACATGCATATCCTAAAGATAGGCACAACTCAAGAAACACGTTATATACGTTGGCCCTAAATAGTTACACTTCCAGAACTGTAATTGCCAATGACAGAATTACATAACTTTATTGAAACATCATATCTAGGTCTATGTGTAAGAACATAACATAATAAACATGTCAAAAACATGTATCTATCCACGCAATTCTTCATATCATCATTCTGATAAGTACATACAAAATTACTACTGTGTATTATATGTTGTCATCAATGACAAACATACAATCAATCAACTGCTCAGAATCAAATCTACGACAATATCGCCCTTTGACATTGATGGCAACATATGATATCAAAAACATCCTCTATTCATGGTGTCCTCTTTCTTTTACAATCTTCTCAATATCCTCATCAAAGATTTCTCTAAACTGTTGCAGCTCCTCTAACTGTGTTTTTGTTCCATGTATATACTCCCCCAGAGTATATGCTCCCCCTTAGTACATACTCCCCCTTACTATATACTCCCCCTTTGACATCAATGGAAAAGGGTGCCATAGATCTTTAGGCACAAGTACTACTCCAGAAGTAGAGTAGTCAACCATTCATCAGTCACTTAATGACTGATGTTCTTGCTGCTTCTTCTAAATAGACTCAGGAGAGTGAATTACTCCCAACTTCTCCCTGAGATACTGAAAAGTGTCCTTTGATAAGGGCTTTGTGAAAATATCTGCCAACTATTCTTTGGTGCTTACATAGTCCAATTTAACTTCTTTGTATGCAACCTTTTCTCTTAAGAAATGGTACTTGATCTCTATGTCTTTTGTCTTTGCATGCATCACAGGGTTCTTAGACATGTTGATAGTGCTAGTATTATCACATTGAATAAAAATAGGATAATCAACCTAAATGCCAAAGTCTTTAACCATATGCTTTATCCATACCATGGTTGAACAATTTAGTGCTGCTGCAACATATTCAGCTTCTGCTATTGACTAAGAAATACAGTTCTGCTTCTTGCTTATCCAAGAAACCAACCTATCTCCAAGGAATACTGCTCCTCCTGAAGTTCTCTTCCTTTCATCAATACAACCTGCCCAATCTGCATCTGTATACACATGAAGTTTTACATTCTCTGATTTAGGATACCATAAACCATAGTCTATAGTTCCCTTTAGATATCTGAATATCCTCTTGATTTCCATTAGGTGATTCTTCTTGGGCTCATCTGCAAATCTTCCAACAAAGCCTACTGCATTAGATATTTTAGGTCTAGATTGAGTTAGATAAATGAGTTTACCAATCATAGATTTGTACAATGTCTTATCAACTTCTATGGAATCATCATCTTTTGAAAGCTTGCTTCTTTTTATCATGGGAGTGCATACTGGCTTACTGTCATCCATCTGGAAGGTCTTCAGTATTTCCTTCACATATTTTGACTGATTAATGAATATACCTTTATCTATTTGTTTTACATTCAATCCCAAAAAGTATTTTATAGGACCAATCGTACTCATTTCAAATTCATTATGCATTTCTTTTTCAAATGCTTTACTGAGCTTGTCATTACCCCCAAAGATAATGTCATCAACAAATATGGCAACTAATAATAATCCATCAGGTGTCTCTCTTGTAAATAGGTTATAATCTGTTGCTCCTTTCTTGAATCCAATCTTGGTAAGATAACCATCAAGTCTCTCATACCAAGCTCTTGGGGCCTGTTTAAGACCATATAGTGATTTCTTCAATTTGCATACCATGTCTAGTTCATCTAAAAGATTAAATCCTTTAGGTTGTTCTATGTAGACTTCTTCATTCAAGTCACCATTTAGAAAAGCTGATTTTACATCCATTTGATAAACTTTAAAGTCTTTGAATGTGGTGTATGCCAAAAATAATTTAATGGCTTTCGGTCTACTTATAGGGGCAAATGTATTAGTGTAGTCTATTCCTTCTCTCTGTGCATATCCTTTACATACCAATCTTGCTTTGTTTTTTACTACCGTACCATCTTCATTCATCTTGTTTCTGAATACCCACTTTGTTCCAATCACATTTTTGTCACTGGGTCTAGGGACCAATTCCCATGTATCATTTTTAATTATCTGATCTAATTCCTCTTTCATTTCATTCTTCCAATCTGAATCATTACAAGCATCTTCAAGACTTAAAGGTTCAATTTGTGAAAGCAAACATACCTCTTCGTCCATTGCTAGCCTTCTTGCTTTTGATCTAGTCAAAACATTGTTGCTCTAATCTCCAATGATATCATCTTTTGAGTGGTATCTAGATGTGAATTTAGGAACCTTAGGTGTGTCTTCTTCTTCTGTAATTTGTGATTCTTCTCTGCTTGATTCAGGGTCATTGCATGAGACATCAATGCAATCAAAAATTTCTTCAATAATAGTATCTTTGCTGCTAGGCCTGGGTTCATCTTCAATCATAGGTGCATATTCATAGTATCTTTCTTGAACCATAAAATTTTCATCAATTTTTACATGAGTACTTTCAATTACCTTTTTCAATCTCAAATTAAAACATCTATAAGCTTTTCTTTTTGTGGAGTAACCAAGAAAAATACCTTCATCACTTCTAGCATCAAACTTACCAACACCATCATCTCTCTTGATGTAGCAATTTCTGCCAAAGATTCTAAAATACTTTACTATAGGTACATTACCAAACCAAAGTTCATAAGGTGTCTTATCTGCACCTGTTCTCAATTGAGTTCTGTAGATAGTATATACTTTTGTGTTCACTGCATCTCTCCAGTAGGTGTGCACAACTTTTCCTTCAATCATCATAGTGCGCGTTGTATCAAGCATGATCCTATTCCTCCTCTCTGCAATCCCATTCTGTTGAGGGGTTCTAGGTGCACTCAACTGTCTTTTAATTCCATTTTCTTCACAATAGTCATAAAACTTATCAAAGGTGAACTCTCCTCTATCTGATCTCAGATATTTCAGTTTTAATCCAAATTCATTCTCAACCTTAGCTTTGAATATTTTGAACTTTTCAAAGGTTTTAGATTTCTCCCTTAAGAACACAACCCACATCATCCTAGAAAAATCATCAACAAACAAAATGAAATACCTTTCTCCATAGTATGATCTTGTTTGAGTAGGACCACATAATTCTATGTGTACCAAGTCCAATTTGTTATCAGCTGAGTTTTGCTTGCTTCTAAAATAACTCCTTACATGCTTACCCATAACACATTCCTTGCATACTATGTTAACTAGTCTTGCAATACTAGGAAGGTCTCTAACTGCCTTGACATTACTGATTTTTACTATATTATCAAAATTGATATGGCATAGTCTCTTGTGCCATAACCAACTGTCATCCACCTTTGCAACAAAACAACTAACATCTGAATTAAGCTGAAAAAAATTACCTTTTGTTTTAGAGCCTGATGCAATCATGTCTCCATCCTTGTTGTTAATGATGCACTTGTTGTCTTTGAACTCAAAATGATAACCTTTGTCAAGTAGTTGTCCAACACTCAACAAGTTATGATGTAATACATCAACATATAGAACATCATTTTTTTTGTTCTTTCCATCCAAAGTGATAGAACCTCTGCCCATGATAGGTTTAGGAGTGGTATCTCCAAATCTAACCATACCACCTTTGTATTTGTCTAAATGAACAAATTTGTCTTTGTCACCTGTCATATGATGGGAGCATCCACTGTCAATGATCCAATCAGTTCTGATGTCTGCTTTGGAAAT